>OY754333.1:49521724-49822252 GCA_963573305.1 Pyrrhosoma nymphula | reverse complement strand
CGTCACGAGCGTCACCACTGAAACATTTGAGCTACGAATTCCATCTCCCGCCGTTTGTAGTCCTTAGTTACCAGATCTAACCCCCAACCATCCCCTACCTAGCAGCTCCCTTAATTTTGACTAAAGGACGCACAATTCAAGAGGCCTGCTGGGTAGGGGATGGATAAGGGGACTGCTGGGTAACGAATATAAATAAAGTCTATTTAAATCACTTTGCATTTGGATAACAAGTTCAGACGTACTGAAAGAAGTATAGCACAAAGCAGTATCACCAAAGAAAGAAGTTAATTTTCCACAGAGGAGAGAGGCCATTACACATATTATTAACATAGATAAAAAAAAGGATAGGCCCGAGGACGGAACCTTGTAGTACCCCACATGTGACAGGCACCTTTTCATTTAAGCGACCATTAATTTTTACTCTTTGGGTTCTACCCGACAGGTAGCTCACATCTAATGCCAGCTTCTGTCAGTCTTTTTATTAGTATAGTGTGGTCAACTGTGTAAAAAGCTTTTGTTAAATCGAGAAACAGACCAGCACATTTTTTGTTTGCATTTAACCCTCCATATAAACAGGAACAAAAATCTAAAAGAGCATCTTATGTGCATCTTCCCTTTAAAAAACAAATTGGGAGTCACTAAAGTATTTTGAAATATTTAAAACATTTAGAAAACGGGATTTTACTATTTTCTCAAGTATTTTAGAAAATATAGGAAGGAGGGAAATTGGCCTTTAGTTATTAATATCAGTCTTTTCGCCTTTTTTAAAAATTGGTATAACTAAAGCTGCTTTTAGCTTCTCTGGAAACTGACCTCTTTCCATGCTTAAATTTGAGATAAAAGCAAAACATTTTCCATGCTTCAATTTGCAATAAAAGAATAATTATAGATCTATTATTATAAGGTGTTTTATGTCTAACACGAATAATTTGGGATGATGATGCATGTACTGACATCCCTTTTTACATTCGAATAGAACTGAGAGATTTATTTCAATGAGAACCATCCCTCTCAAGGAATGAAGATCTGTGGAGGAAAAGTTACGCTATACACTTCCGCATGGCATGAACGGCTTGATGAGAGAAGGTAATTAGCCTTCACATTGGATTAAGATATTGTTGCTCGAGAGATCTTCTTCCTTGCCCGTGCTCAGTCCAAAAATGGGTCAACCCGTGGGAAATGCACATTCCGAAAGTTACTTGCCTCCCGCTTCTCAATAGATTTTCCGTCTTGCGTGAGCCTCGAGTAAGTAGGTAAGCAAACTTCACCTCCTCCCGAACGCCTTCGGTGTAATAACTTGGTTCCATTACGGCACATCCAAGGGCGCGTCCAACGGTTAATGAAGATGGATGAAGTGGAGTAATGTCGTCCGACGGGATATCTCACAGTAATACCCAATAATCACCAGACACGCGAGAAAGCTCATCACCGAGGCTTGCAACTAGCGTCGCGCCAATGAGCGGAGGGCAGGGATAAGGTTCCACGTTCCTTGGGCGTGTATCCCCCGCAGAAATCATCTGGGACCTTATTCAGTAAGGTCCCAGACACAGTCGAGACTCGGAAAATCCGTGGATTTTACGTCACAGCCCCCGACAAATCTCAACTTTTGAATGGCCCTATTTGACATTTTAGAGGCTGTGACGTCAACATTTCGTCACTTTCGAGGCTCGGAAATTCCGAGAACATACAGAATAGCCCCCCTGGTCTCATCTGGAAAGTGAAAACTAACTTAAGTTGGAGAGTAAAAACTAACTTAAGCACCTTGGAGGAAACAACTTACATATAGATGGTGCGAGAAGAAATCAAATCAAGTTTTGAATATCTCCACAGTGCGTATAAGATATGCCCACGATAGGTTTGGTTCGGTTCTCCGTACCGGGGGCGGGGGCACAACACATGCTGAAAATCCCTTTTTACTCATCGGACGGACGAAAATGAACTTAGGAAAGACCATGGTGTAAACAACATGTAGATGGTACACTTATTAAGTCTTACTATAAATTCCTCAAATTTATTCAATAGATATATCTGCAATAGGTTAGGATAGGTTTCACGTTCCAAGGAACTACATCACCAGCAGAAATTCCCTTAGTCCCCCAGATGGGTGAGTATTAACTTAGGAAAGAGCCGTGAGTTAACAATGTGAAGGTAGTTCGTAAATAAATCAAAAATATATCGCAAACTCCTTTAAATTGTTAACTTCATGCACCAAAAAATAAGTTAGTAATGTTTCCATGGTCCAGGAAATATATTCACTCGTGGAAATTACCCTTCTATAATGCAAAAATGAACATACGAAAAAATTCGTATGCATCGTATTCGTATGAATAAAAAAATATCGTAGAATTAGATTTAATAGTGCAAAAACAGCATGAAGATGGTACGGGAATAAATCAAAACCCAACCGTAAAAATTCACTAGACCACCACCGGCTTAGCCAGTCAAAGCATCATCATGCAGGAGGGTTTTCCAACCCCCATAACTGCTTCGCATTATTTTCTGAAAATAACTCAATAATTAAAGTACACGCCCTGAAATTTTGTAGCGTGGGGCCAAAGTGTCTCTAATTTTGTTTTTTTTCGACCTCTCATATGAAAGTTTAGAGGAGACCATGGAGGCCGTATTACTTATTTTCAAACGTTAAGCTATGACAGTCTTCTCCTGTTTCCAACTCAAGCATTTGGCATAAAGAATTTGAGATTTTTTTAAAACTGTAAAGCGTAATTTTCTTTGACTAATCCGGGCCCCTTCTATGTTGTACTTGATACATTTCAATCGTATTCACGCGAGGGATTGACGCAAGATGCGATATAGGAATGTATCTGTATTGTATATGCGAAATGCCTGCCACAGTCGAATGAAGCGAGAAGAAAGTAAGCTTCTTCAAAAAACCTTCCAGTTCTAATGATTACCTCAGCACTAATTTAATGAGAGTTATTGGGCGTCTATAATCATTAAACGTAATCAAGAAAATGAATGGTGCGTCCTTGCACAATCCTGAAAATAAACTACTCGGCCATTGGGATTTCTTCCAAATTATCCTTATCTAAACAATCTAGAAAATTAATACACATTTACTTTTTTCTAAAATGGGTTTTGAAACTACAGGTATACCTCAACACTCTTCACTAATTAAACTTTCTATTAATGGCAACGATTCAAAAAATGTATTTCCTCCAATTGAATGTTTCTTTTGGTTGTGCATTGTTCTTTATGAGAAACAAAACAAAGGGGATTGGGAGCAATAAAAACATGATGATATTACAGAATAATGAATTTTAAATTGAATTTCACAATAAAAGCGAAGAGCTGACTAAGAAGAGACTAGTTTGACACATTCTGAGACACAACTTCTCTCTGAAATGCACCTTGGAAAGAGCAAAAAATAAGGAGAATTATCGAGAAAGATCACAGATGAAATACCAAAAGAATATTATGAAGGATTGAATATTTTTTACGGCAGAAAGTGGTTTGCTTAAAGAAGAAAGAAGTGAAAAAAACAAACTTCGGGTTGAGAACAGTTGATAATAACGAGAATTTTTGGTTTCCAGGAATTGTAATGTTTCTCTCGGGTACTCTGGCAATCAAGTAAAGCATAAATCTGGCATAAATAATATACCAGCGAATAAAGATTACGATTAAAATCCATGAGTGAAGAGGAATCGAAAATTATGGGGAACAATAAGTCGTTCTGTCAAACAAAAAGTCTGAAAGGAACGGCGATGGTCATGCATGAAGACGTAAATTACGTGATAATTGGAAAGCATGGGAGAAATTAGAATCCGTTTCAGTGGAGTGAGGAGAACATTTGGATGGCGATATTGTTTTTCCACCAACTAAGGAGGAAAATCACTGCGATCAACCCTTAATGTGATGGGCGATAGATAAATTATCTAATATTGTGGAATACTCTATTCTCGAAGGTTTCGAATTTTTCACACGAAACAGATACCAATTACATTCTTAAATTTTCATTTCCTATACTTGATATTGAACCCATTCTCAGCAGTTACATTTTCATTCGATGGTACAATAAGCTGGAATACTAATAGAGTGAGTTTAGAGCCGTAAGTTTCGTTCGTTATTTGAGCCCTATCCTCTGACAGTCATGAAATCTGTCAAAACATATACCACAGAGTTTGAAAAATAATGAATTCCCAGCTCAAACTATTCGTTGGAGAGAAAACGCCCTTTCCTCAAAAATATTTTTGTGACATTATTTGGACAGCGTGGATGCAATATCAGTTCAGTGTCGATTTTGGAGAATATCGATAAACAACACGTTATCTCCTTCTCTCTGAAAGGGATCAGAGCAGGTAAAGCCATTCGGGTTATGGTGGACACTTATGATAAAGCCGTTTAACCGGGAAAAGCACTCACTCAGATAAGGAGAATAGAATTTTTGGAAAGATTACTATATCCCACACTAAAGCTGCGTCGTTCATGAATGAATCGTTCAAAATGAACGATTCTCGGGCATGAACCGGATGAATTGAATCATGATTTTCTTTTAACTCTTTCAAAATGAACGATTTTCCTGAAGATTTGAGTGGTTCAAGAATTATTTGATTCAAATTGTTCCAAAAAACGATTTTCATGGAAAATCGAAAAGTTCAAAAACGATTTGAGTGCAAGTCGTTCAAAATGAACGATTTGCTAGGAGAATTGATTTGTTAGATTTGGATTTGGGGATTTTACACGAGTCGAATTTTGACATGAAAGTATATTGATACCCTAGATTAATGAATGGAATTTATTCAGAATGATAGTGGAAAGAAATGGTATCTTTGGCGTCATAGACAAAATCGTAGGAAACGTTTATTCAACAATTAAGATGTGAAAAAGTAGTTTTTCCGAGTTACAAAATAATCGCTTTTGATTTTTCTGGAAAACTTTTCAAACAAAATTTGTGCATGTTAAGAAAAACCTACAAAATGAGCCTAATCGCAACAAAATTCGTCTCATTGTTGATCCACAATAAAAACTGCTTTTATTCAATTGTTTATTATAATACAAAAATATATTACGCATAAATCATATCTGACCAATATATGGCTCCTGTAGCAAAACCACAAAGTAGGTGCCCAAAATTTCAAGGCAAAATATTCAATAGTTTTTGCGCAAATGAATTTGTTTATCCCGTTTTCATTTTTTGCAATGTCGTTTATCAAGCTTTAGGCGGTACTATATCAATTTACACATCTGCGCATTGAAGTTTAGCGTTTATATTAGTAATTTAAATTAAACGATATAGAGGTTTTAATAAATCTAATACTAGACATGCCAGCTATCACGTGTAGGTATTCATCAGCATTTTCATATAACTATAATAGTTTGAGCTGTATTCTATTTGTATATAACGCAAAACATCACTGTTTTAAAAATCTTGAATTTAAACAATTTAATCCTAATAATATTAATTCCGTTCTTTTTTAAAATACTAGTAAAAACCTTGAAATTTAATGTGCACATGTGCAACTTGATGTAAACCCGCCCAAAGCTTGAGAAATGACATGTAAAAAAAACAGAAAACGGGATAAACAAATAAATTTGTGCAAAAACTATGGAATAGTTTGTCTTTATATTTTGAGTACTTACTTTTTATTACTATAGTTACTTTTGGTTTGCTATAAACAATTGGGAAAAAAGCTGTTTTTTTCATGTCTTTTTTTAAATAGCGGGTCACATTGAGACGAATTTTGATGCTGTTAGGCTTATTTTGTAGGTTTTTTTAATAAGCACTGCTTATTTTAACGTTTTCCGGACAAATCAATATATTTTTCATTAACTCAGAAAAACCAATTTCCACATCTTCATTGTTAAATAAATATTAAGCCTTCAATGTTTTCTGACGCTAAAGATAGCATATATTACCACTACCATTCTGAATACATTCAATCCATCAGATCTTGGGTATCAGTACTTTGCAAAAACAGATACTTTGGGACCTATAATCCAACTGGACTATTTTGCGAGACCGAGAATCATGAACAATAAGGAATTCTTGACAGGGTTGATTCATGCTACCCTTCAAAAGACATATGGTGGGTTGGATGCTGAAAAAATTTAGGTTAGTAATTAAAGAACAATTATGAAATTGATATAGCGTTGAATTGATATTGACCTGCAAGTGGAAAATATATTTTACTGTAATTATAAGAACTGGTTTTGATGAAATACCTACAAATTAATATCAATTAATGAAAATTCTTGAGATAATACCGGAATTTGTGAAAGACGGTCTTCAAGTAAAGTCGTATATTGCAACACAAAAAAGTTTTATAAGTTTAAAATCTAATCAAAAAATGCTAATTAGCTTAGGAAGACGTTTTAAAGTACTACGTGGCAAAATTGATACTTTCAATAATCTATGCATGGGAAGTTTTTCTAGGGAAATAAACGCTGAAACAGATTAACCGTTCCTGCTAGAACCTTAACCTTAATGTAAAAATTTACGCAATTTCCTCCTTGAAGTGACAGTATGTACACAGTACACTAAGCACCTAGCTACCGTGCAGCCAGAATTACCGTGAAACTCTGGCTATAACGGAAGGATATAAGTTACACTTTTCCTTGAAGTTCTAAAACATGGATTGTGAACTATGTATAGTTATAATATCCCAAAGATTCGGGGTGATTGAAGAAGTTTTATATTCTGAAGGTGTTTTAACTTGGTATCATGAAACGGAAAAGAAAAAAAGCATTGCTTCGGCGTGATAGCCGCGGTAGTAATACTGGAAATGCTGGAAATCATGGGATACCAGTCGCACGGTGAGCACACACTTACGTAAGGATTCGTGGATTTGGTTCAATCCATCTAATCGTCCAACGCCCCATTTTCGTTCATTATGAACTATTTGAAGAACCGGTTCATTACCATGAACCGAATCATCAAATTGAATCGAATTGCCCATTTCTATCCCACACACCTTACTCAAATGCTAAATTACCCAATGTACGATTTCGACTGTACTAATCATGAGTAAGGAAAAACATTACACCTTGATCTAGCTGACTCCTGCTAGCGGTCTCCTGTACGCCTTGCTTTTGCGACTTCAGATCATCGAAAAATCCTTAGATAATTCGCGTTTGTAACATATCATGAAGAGATAAAATCAGCAATTATTACTTGAAATCTTCCACGAGGAGAAAGACTGGCACCCCAAAATTATAACGCACTAGCTATTATGCGGCAAGAACCAACGGTCATTTCGTACACGACTCATTCGAGATGATAACCCTATAATAGGACCTAATTTGAGATAAACGATACCTCAAACATGCTTAAACACCCTGGAATAATTAATGGACACACCTATAAAACAAAACCTAAGTAAAATTAACGCAGGAGAAGCAAGGAATGAAACGGAAGGCACCGTAGGTCATTAGAGTAGACGGGTTTTTAAGAGCTCCCAACGGGTGCTAATGCCACATTGTACTTTCTAATTAAAGACCTTGAATCTAAGACAAACACAAAATTGATGTCCGGAGTGAAATACAGTCATAGCTTCCCACAAACTACGCGAAATCGATCCAATCGATAGCTGATAACAATACTCTGTACTTCCTGATTAATTTTATCTTGAGTAGTTTCCAGGCATTCAAAAATAGCCAGCGTCGGCCTTTGCAATTTAAACTGCATATTTCAAAATAGAATAGTTTATAGAGTCAACACGAAACAAAACGGTTATCGGCTTGACATGGTGGAAGTAATCAATTACGGAAGAATCAAAATACCATAGTTAATTCCACTTGGAAGATTTAATGATACGACCCGGGTTTCGACAATAAATCTCACAAGAGAAATTAACTAAGTTATTGAAATCTTCCGTAACATGTATTATTTCAAAAGAAAATAGCAGTATTAAAATGCAAACAAAAGACAGCGAGACGGAAACGGGGGTTGGGGGATAATCATTTTCCGGAAGTGGTTGGTGTAACTGCGGAAGGGTCTAATTACTAATCGATCAGATAGACGGGTAATAATTCATGGAGTCGGTAAAAAGAAAGAGCTCCCTGGAAGAGAGCAAGACGGAATTGAGGCAGTTGTCGGAGGGTGACTGTTGCAAGGCACGGGTATGTGGAACGGGAAATACGGGAGGATGCCATTCAATTAGAGGTAACTGTTTAGGGATGAAGAATTGAGAGATTTGTGACGTTCCTTCGGGTGAAACTATCAAAAATTTAATAATTATTATGTATTGTTAATAAATATGTTGGAATATATAAAGCAAGTGAAGATCTTCACACATCTGGGGAGTATTATAGCATAAGGTATGTCTTGTACAGCTGAGATAAGAAGACGGATAGCATTAGCAAAAGTAGGATTCCAAAGGAAAAGGAAGCTACTCTGTGGGCCTTTGAACAAATGACTGAGGAAGAAACTGGTAAAAAGCTACATGTGAAGTGTGGCACTATATGGGGCGGAAGTTTGGGCAGTTAGGAAGGAAGATGAAAAAAGACTGGAAGCCCTGGAGATGTGAATATAGAGGAAGATGGAAAAAGTGAGTTGGAAGGATAAAGTGAGAGACAAGGAGGTACTGAGGAGAGTGGGCGAGGAAAGGACTCTGATCGAAACGATTAGAAGAAGAAAAAGGAATTGGATTTGACATTAACTGCAAAAACATTTTCTGCGGACGAAGGGTATAGAAGGAATGATGGAAGGAATGCGGTAAAGGGAATGGAAAAGGAAGCAAATGTTACACAGCATCAAAATATGCGGGAGGGTCGTGGACACAAAGCGCCTGGCTGAGAGAAGAGTGGAGTAGAGGAGAATCCCAAGAGAAAACTTGCCATCTGAAGCAGAAAAACATAAATGAAATGAATAAGGGTGAACAACGGATTTCTTGAAAGAGCAAGCATAATTTCAGTACGGGAAGAATTACGGTGGTGGAGTACACGGTGGCGGACAACGGAAAGGAAGAAATTAAGAGGGCTGTCAAGAATTTTCCAATTGGTGGAGCAGGCAATGGAGAAAATAAGTCAACAAAAATGGAACTGTAATCTCGTCGAATTTGTAGGGTAAAAAGAAATGTTGAAGCACATGAAAAATGCGTAAAACCTATTTGGTAGAGTAGAGGTGTTATGATTACGTTGAAGTCAAACCATGATAGTGACCCATCTGATGCAAAGTAAAACTTTATAAAGGAAGTTCTAACGATCATAATGTGATGAAATTATCCCCAAGGCACAATCAATGACGATACGTAATTTCTCTTAAAGAGCGATAAGAACTTCCGATATCGGATCGACCGTAAACGGTAATTCACTCGCTTTGATTGATCACTAAACTTTTCCATTAACTTTCCCAATTATTTCTGGGTTGATCCACCAGCTCATGTGAGAGTAATTGTGGAAAGTGAAGCTTTGGAGAAAGGAGTGAAGGAGGCAATGGCAATTGATTTAGCAACGCACCCTCAATTGCTTCCAGAGTGACACCAGCGAGAGGCTTGCCACGATCGTAATGGCTTTCGAAGCAGTGATCAAGACTGGAGACACTCAGACGGCGCAAGCACCCGAAAACAAAACAAGGACCTCCCACTCCTTCCTTTCCCTCTTGTGGCCTTCCCAGGACGTCCCAAGGCCTTTTACCCGACTTTCCCTCCTCAGCTACAACCCCCAAGGGTCAACGGAGTTCCGATTGCTTTTGACCCTAATGATCAAACCGACGAAACTGTGATCCTCCCCGTCTCCCTCCAAAATAACGACGCTGTCTGCCCATGACAAGAGTGGTGAAAATTGAGTAAAGTTCTCCAAATTCCTCTACTCGAATAGTTAAGGTAGTTTGAGCGATAAATCAATTCACCGAGAATTTGATGAAGTTGACGTCACTTTAATGAAAAAAGTCCCATCTTTTTAATGATATCATAATATAAACCCCTTGCCGAACTACTTATCGAGCAATTTTCCTAAAAATATAAGCTGTTTTACATAGGATAGACTACAGCTCTGCGCTCCTGAGAGAAGGAACTTCTAACACCAAGATTACGTCAACAAACTAACGGCGTGTAGTTTGTTTGTTTTCTCAAGTATTTATGAAAATTAATCAATTACTCAGCGCAGTACTTTTTACAGAATATCACAAAAAACATCAGTTGTGAAGGCGCTTTCACCATACCGCATGCAAAAATGAGTCAAGTTAGAGACTTATGTGGTTGTATTTATTAAATTACTGAGTATTTTTGTCGTACATGGCTATATTTTTGCACCATAAATGTTACAATATTTACTTCATACATCTTACAAACGCTTAAATAAAAAAATAACATTCGAATATGGTCTCCATTATGACTAGGGAACTACCTCACTCAAACTACTTTAAATGGCAAATTTTAGCTGGAACTTGCAAAACGTAAAGCAATATCACGGTTGGTCTCACTGCCATGTGAAGAAATTACAGAGAGTATCAATTTCATTTATGCATACTTTTAAAAGTATCAACCAAATAAAAGGTGGAAAAAATCACACAATTGTTTCCACCTTAATGTCACGGATTTCACTCCGACCTCAGACATGGATGGAGCATTCATCTTTAGATTGAGGTCCAACAGTTAGCCATCCAACAGTAGCATTTAGCATCTTCCCACATAAAAGCGTGATCGTCCACTAGTTATTTCTTATTTTGATAAATAATGTTGATTCGGGTGAATCCTCTCTGGACACCCCCTCCGATAAACCTCGCGGCGCGACTGTCTGATTGTCGGAACTTCGTGGAAAATCGCAGGCAGCCCAGGGAAAGGAACTGGCCCCCTGCCCTGAATGTGTGAATTTCAGACTCAAATGGCTTAGTACGGGCTGAGCTCTACTCTCACCTATCAAAGCCAACCTTCGGGTTGAAACACTGAGTGATTATTTATGTAAGTGGATATCGGTTTTCTCATCCGATGTTAACAATGATAACTCGTTATGTCTTGAGAAAGAGTTCAATTTTAAGGTGATTCCATCGTAAAATAGTTAAAATGTCATTTCATTCACATTTAGGATACTTGTAGAAAAACGTTTCGTCTATCGGATACGATCAAAAAAAGCACTCCAGGCTATTTTTCTCGCAAATTTTACTTAAAAATACTAGGTATTAAATGGGAGTATGGGAATAACATTGGAAAAATAGTATTCCTCCATAGAATATAGGTAAATGCCATTTTCGTGGAAAACTGTTATTTAAGAGAGAAAACTCCTGAAAATTGAATAAAACTAAAATATAGGCATCTTACTGTTTTAACTATTGTTTTATTAGTTAATTACTGCGATAGTTGGTCAAAACGCGGTATTTCCATAAAATAGGCGCTGCAATCGGCTCCTATAGCTGGAAAAATGTGATGATTTAAAAAAATGTGTGACATATTTTGCTTATTTTGTACCCTAATTTTAGTTTTCAATAGCAGGCCAATAACGCATGTCAACAACGAAAGCAGAATGTTTTAACCAATGCAAGCAAAAAACGGAATTTCGTTAATATTTGTTTTGAATCCAACATTGGCGGTAGAACCTCCTTAGTTCTAGTGAATGCATTGCAGTCGCAGTAAACTTCTTAAAAAAAAAGAAATCACTTCAACGCTATAACTCTAAAAAAGGGGGAGTACATATAGATTTATCAGATCCAGACAATCACTAGAGAATCGCCTTACTTCTTTCATTACGTTAACGTAAAAGACTACAACAAAGACAGCGAGATACCAACAACAAGACATTGCATAAACAAACAATTCACCCTCGTGCTTTCCTTCTTCCAATTCCTTTTGCCGTATTCCCTACTATTTTCGTGGCTGGTGTCCTAACACCTCCCGCCATACGCCCCTCACGCAGGGCAGTATGCAGGTGAAGATGTTTCGGTTGATCGTGCTTTTTCTTTACAATAACGTTGGCTTATTTGAAAGGCTCCCATCTACTCTCCTCCTCTCTCCACAATATCTACGGCTCGCTAGTACATTATACTACAATTCAGTTAAAAATGTACGTGATTGTGGAATGAATTCAACTCCACATGACAACTGTGGTAAAATGTATATGCAAAAATCATGATGATTACTTTTCAGTACCTGAATGCTTATCTAAGATGGAAATGAGAGCAGTTGTTTTAAGTTCTTAACTCTTTCACCTTAAATCTTTGGTGAATTGTTAGTACCAACAATGCGAGTCAAAGAGTAACGAGCGATCAGAAAAACATTCGAGATGGCAGTCTCAATTGTTGGTACTTGGCATGACTCATATACAGAAAAACCATTATTTACCATAATTTGATTTCTATTTCAAAACATGTTAAGGTCTGGAGCGCACTACTGATGAAACTATACTATTCATTTCAGATTTATAATAGAACATTATGAGGAAAGATAAGAGAGAATAAATGTATTGTATGTAAACTGGTAACCTTAGACTTGGGATGTGATAGAAAAGTGTGAGCGAAAATCAAATGTAATCCAATTATGATTTTTGTATGAAAAGGTTTCTTTGAATATTCATCCAAAAAATTTTTTTTTAAACATGTGATAAAAATATGACGTAACTGACACGATTGAATTTTTTACGAAGCATTTTGGTTACAATTACATTAGAGAGAGTGCGCTCCTGGCATATTAACTTTAAAATATAAATAACGGCTTCTCTACTATATTTAGGTCCGGTTTTATAATGCTTCATTGATGTTAATCATGAGATAACACAGTATGCTCATGTGATGTAATCTGGGACGTCAGGTATTTGCAAATTACTTGGGACTGTCATTCAGTTGACATGTGTTAAATCATTGGAAACGTTACCATATTGTTCATCATGGGGAGAAAAATAATTATCCAGGGATGATAAACCCGGACCTAAATAGTATTAAGAAATCTCCATTGAATACAGATGCAGAAAATAAAAAGCTTCAAGTTGATGATCAAGTACTTGATATTGAATTTTCTCTTTTCGATTCATTACCCTTCAAATCCTGGATAAAATGGGGATGTATCACGATTTTTGCTTTTTACTTTACCGTGCACGGGATCATGACAAATGATCATTTGCAAATCATCTCTTAAAGTTTCCAAAAATTCCCAGATATATATAGGAGTCGTTGGATGTTGGAAGTTGAATGGACGGGCAAACTTCCCATAACGGCCGTGACGTCATTTCATCCATCGCTTCTTCTTACCGATCCATTCTAAAAGATATCTTAAAAAGGCTTTCGTGAAAATGTCCACTTCTGCCGGAAATTCAACAGTATAAAGATTTATAAAATACCATGAAATAATATCCGTCTTCATAGGGAATCGTATCACGAGACCTTGATTTATTTTATTTACTTATTAAAAACTCCAAAATCACCAACTAAGGCCTTTACATTGGTTTAAATAAACAGAATAAATTTAAAACAGCAACAGTAGTAGAACAAAATATACAAAAGGGAATAAATAGGTGAGGATGACATGAAAGTTAAGCATTACGTTTCAGTTGGGAGGAAAAGACTTTAAGTGAGGAGAAGAGGTCAAGGGTAGGGTGACTATTAGTTATGGCATTGAATGATGAAGGTAGGCGGTAGAATAGTGATCGTTGGGAAATGGAGAGACGGAATTTGGGTGAGCGTAACAGACTCACATTGCGAGTGGTACGGGCTGGGATGCTGAGTGAAAAATAGGAAAGAAGAAGATAAAAGCGGAAGGATCCGCTTATGATGGAGTGCAGGAATTTAACGTCCGAAGTCTGCCGGCGAAGGGAGAGGTGATCGAAGGATAAAATTCCGTCAGAGGGCGTTTTGCGGAAACAGAAAAAAATACAACTTTCTACGATTAGTTATTTGGTTATTAGGCCTTAATGTTTCGAAGCAACTCCGTAAATCTATTTGAAAACCTTTAAAAATTTGATATCAACGGTAATATTGAAACAGCATTCGAATGATAATCCCCAATTCTGAAAGTGATAGCCAATTTACTGTATTGAGAGACGAGGAAGCATTGACGAATTAGAATTGAGGAAGAAAGGAGAACAAGAAGAGGGGAAGGAGATAATGAAAGGAATGAAGGGGCGGCAGTAGCGAGGCTGGCTTCCCGCAGGGAGCGTGGCGGGAAAGGGCCTTACCCGTAAAAGGAGGAAGGAGGAGTTTAGTGGTGGTTACAAGGACAAGCGGCGGGGGTCCCGAAGGACAGCGAAAGGCGTTGATAGCTTTTTCAGACGATTCGGCGACGGGAGTAGGTTGGAAACCTTTGCTATTTTGTTTTCCTCGCAATCGTCGAAGAGATAGGCTTCCCATTTGATTCCCGGTTAAAAGCATTGAGGTAGTTTGAGATAAATATCTCTTCACCTAGTCATTTGGTGGATTTGACCTCATTTTAAAGAAAAACTCTCACATTTCCAATGATATCAAAATATTAACCCCTTTCCGAACACCTTTTCGAGAAATTTGCCTGAAAATGCAAATTGCTTTAAATGGGATAGATTACGGCTGAGCGCTCCTGAGGGAGAATATTGAAAAATATTAGGAATATAGAAAACCCTAGATTTCGTCAAAAAAACAAACGATGAGTAGCTTGTTTGTTTTTCAACTATTTAAAACAATTAATCTATTACTCACCGCAGTCATTTTTACAGAATCGCAAAAAAACTTCTGTTATATAGGCTTTATTGCCGTACGGAGTGACAAAATGAGTCAAATTAGAAACTTATGTAGAAAATATATTTAATTACTGACAACTTTTTATGAGTATAGCTATATTTTTGCACCATTAACTTTTAAGTATTTTATGCTTACTCCTTATAGACACTGGTATTTAAATATAAAATTCAAATATAGTCTCCATTATGACTAGGGAAATATCTCGCTCACTTAAGATGCTTTGGTACTCAAGGGTTACATGTGTGTGGTACCCTGCAAGCCGCCAAAAGGGTACGTGACACCATAGCTGGCATGTTCTAGTCATAAAATACTCTCTACTAATATTATTAGCTATTCTACTAAATTTAATATTACGTAACGTAAGTTTAAGAGGATTATTTATGGGGATAAGGTACGCCTTCTATCATTCTACTCATGCGGGAAATATACTGCGCTCATAAATATTGAGGACTATTAATGTTCAGCCATGGTAACATCCAAAACAATTAAGGGTCTACAGACATAGCATGTAATTAAAACATTTATTAAAAACAAGCCTATCCATAGTTACCATTGGCATTATTGGCGTCTTCCATCACAGCTGCTAAGGTCCCTAATCGTCCCCGAAAAAATGCCATTTAAATCTTTCCGTTGTCAAATCTATATCTCGAATTAAATGCATTTCATCTAACCTGCCATAGTAGCGCAGATTTTTAATCTTTGTCTTCACGTCAGTTGGGCAGTAATAGACCTCAAATACACTGGCGATAGCGATTCCTATCCCAGTTCTTCGAATAGCCTCGACGCACTGCTAGACTTAGCATATCGTGTCTTTACAAATAACGTTAGGATTATTTTCATTTTTATGTTCTCTTGTTCATCATATACCCACACCGTCACATCCTCAAGTATAGCAGTCTTGAATGCGTAGTCATTTTATGCAGAAAATCTTGGCAGTTATACACTTGGTCTTTAGACCTACATCTGCCCTGAAAGGGAGCGCAGGGAGTAAGGAAGTGTATTTTAGACACCAGCCATGAAAATCAGAGGGAACAGTGAAAAGGAATCTAAATAGGAGGAATAGAATTGTATATTAAAGGAATGTTTTAGTGTCTCGTTATTTTTTTTACGGAGAGTTGAAAGATGGAATTTTGATCCTATCAGTTCGGCAGGGAGTCATTCTTACTTTGCCGCTTCTATCAGCTACAGGCAGATCCTGCAATAAGCGTCAATTTGTTTTTTTTTTCGGAGAATCTTAGCCTAACGTGCATCCTCCGAGTTTCTAGAAGCTACCAATCTAATCCTTCCATCAACTGTGTCACACTCTCTGTACACTTGTAGCAATTTATTTACGGAACGTGCGGCCTTTTAGTTTTATTAATTCCGAGCATCCAATTAGTCGGCAGAGGGACGCATGCAAGATGTGGCCGAACTAGAGAGAGGTAACATCACTCCTTCACTTTTTTCAAATAAATAACCTGTTTCGGCAGAGAAGAAATAGAGCTTCCCCAAGAAAATCTGCCAATGAGATGTTTGGCGTATTGGCCAGAGTAGGCTCTGACTTTCCCTCACTACAACCATGGATCTATTCTCGGGTGGAATTTTCCTAAGAAAACACGATTGCCAATCGTGTAAAATTTATTTAAATTAGCAATTAAAGTTTAATACCCCTTCTGACGGATAGGATAGATTAAAATGTGGACTCCTTGGCGTCTTTCACCCTGAAGGTTGATGTCAATATCGGGTTTCTTTCCGCACTTCCTAGATCACCAAAAAAAACTTACCAATTCTCCAATATTCGAAGGGAAATAGCCTAAATCTACGGTTGCATCGCTTGGTAACTAAAACAGCAACCCTAAAACCAAACGTAAATCTACTCTCAGGAATACGCTCTGAATTCGCTCAGTGTAACTAAATCTGAGACCCATGATGCAACCATAGCAAAACATTTACAATCGGAGGTTTCCACTCTCCGATGATGTCGGAAGTTTTACGCCGGCATTCCCAAACTCCTTGCCAAAATCCTTCCCCTGGAACGCTAAGCCAAGTGTTGTGCTAATCCATGCGGATGGCTGAATGACGCCCATTGTGATCCGGCTATATTTAAAATGGCAATGCATGCGGAAGACGAGATATCGTGGCCTAAAAAAAGGCTGCTTTCCGTCTGATCGCACACGGTTTGAAAGAGACGTATTTTCGCGGTACTACGCCACTGACAAAGCCTCTGCCAGACAACGCAGCGCTGCCGTTTTCGCATTCCACAGAGTAGCGGAGTAGACGCCTAAGTGTTTAAGAATTGTATCTGCCTAAATGTTACAGGCTCAAAAAATAAGAACATTCATCAACAAAAAGTGGTTGGCCAAAGTTAACAGAACAAACACACTTAAGTCACAGCAGTACTTCCACGGATAATTGAATGGCCTTTTTTTAAACGAATTTAACTTATCTACAAACATTTCACTCGATCAACCTATATAAATAATGATCTATAACTGTGAATTTGACTGTACCCAATGAGTTTTCGATTACATTTTCTCGGAATATAATTGAGGCAACTAATTTCAGTTTTTACATTAAGAGCACTTGGCACTACTATTGTGAACACGAGTTATAACAAGGTGATACACCTCATTTTTTCGACCTGAAGTAAGTGGGAACTCACGAGGAAGGCTAAGCTGTACAGAACGGAGATGGAATAGTTTTAGTTGCTGATAAATATCGGTAGTCTGAATCCGAAACTTTACGATGAAGCACTAAACGCATAAAATAGCTCTTGCTTTTGGAAAGCCTATGCTTACGCAGGAAGGATATTCAACCTGTTGCCTCTAATGCTCAAAGAAACTTACAGGTGCCCAATTTCAACTCCCATGAAGGATAATAGAACATCCCATGAATCACGCAGTGAGTATTTGACGAGTACAGCTCTCCAAAACAAAAGAGAATGTGGGATAAAGCAAAATATTTTCAATTTTATAACAACTCTCTGAGTAGTCAAGGAAATATGCTACTGTTGATTTCAGAGAATTAATATGTGCATTTTTGCAGCTAAAAACTCGATTTTCAGACAAACACGAATTGGAAAGATAATTGATTGAAAAATTATAAACTTCATCTTGATCGGAAGTACTTTTTAAAAAGCAAAACGTTAAACCACTGCACTAAACCTAATACGTAGCGTATACCACCAAAGGACCCCTTTTTGTGACAATTTGGGGTGCTGAGATCTTTTTAAATCATTTACCTTAAATCCTAAAATTTAAAAGGGCTGTATTTTACTGAAGTTAACCAACTATTAATTGACTCCACAGATAAAATTGCATGAAATTAAGACGATGCTTAAAACTATTGTCCATTAAAAAAGTCGAGTCCCTCGAGTTTAGGAAGCTGTATCTTCAAGTAGGGTAAATATCAATTTTTACGAAATAAAAACCATGTGATAGAATTATCATTCCTACGTTTATCGATGCGTGTTGAAAAACTTTCCTTTACTTATCTGCGCTTTTACGATATTTTATTTGAAAAAAGTCACTATTTTCGGCGCTCAAAATCCGATTTCCCAACTTTATGTTATCACTGTTCTCTTAATATCAGACATAGAAACTGGCAATTCCGATATAAGTTAGCTAAACACGTCATTAACGTAATAAAAGAAATAAATTGTTTATAAGTGGAGTTTTACACGAGTTGGTGTAAAAGTTGTAAACCTCCGCTTTTTTCAAAACTGATGATGCAATTGAAATTTGAGGTATACTGTTGTGACGCGCGGTAACGCCAGCATTGCAAATATGTGCATGTGATAGAATGATCATTCCTACGTTTATCGATGCGTGTTGAAAAACTTTCCTTTACTTATCTGCGCTTTTACGATATTTTATTTGAAAAAAGTCACTATTTTCGGCGCTCAAAATCCGATTTCCCAACTTTATGTTATCACTGTTCTCTTAACATCAGACATAGAAACTGGTAATTCTGATATAAGTTAGCTAAACATGTTATTAACGTAATAAAAGAAATAAATTGTTTATAAGTGGAGTTTTACACGACCTGGTGTAAAAGTTGTAAACCTCCGCTTATTTCGAAACTGATGATGCGATTGAAATTTGAGGTATACTGTTGTGACGCGCGGTAACGCCAGCATTGCAAATATTTACATAACAAATAGTCAAAATTACTGATATTCTCAACAACGATTTTTATTTATATCTATTTTCACGCTCCAAGAAAGCACGACCCGCTAAGGAAGGAGCGACGATAGATCGTAATGGGAAGGTAGGGGTAATCATCCATAGCCATCCGCTGTTGCCGCTCCGTAGTGAGATATCGCTTACTAACAAATTCGTTACTTTTAAACTCTTCGGGGCCATTCAAGTATTACGTATGACGATTATTTCTATTTTTCGACCCCCCTCACCTTATGTAAGACAATGTTAGATTTCGGCAACCCCCCTCCCTCCTCTTTCAATGTTACGTAAGAGGATAGTTAGAAATAAATATGTATCTACTCTTTGTTAAATGCTCGTTTTCTGCGGTTTCGGCTCTCGATAGAAACCATCTTTATAGCTTTGAGCACTTGATTTTGGATAATTGTGCGGTGTTGGAGTACTACATTTTTCAACATTAACATCTACAAAATACCCTGCAAGCCACCTCAAGGGTGTGTGGCAGGGAGTGAGTAGTCACCAACATGCATTACACTATGCCCTAAAGTTAGTGCATCTACGGCAAATTATGCATTAGCATATAGATACTTAAAGTTTTTTAATACAACTATGAATAAACGGGATATATAACCTATGCACGGGCACGAATGTGTTGAAGAATAACGTCGGCACCGCCCACAATGTCTGATGACTCAATAAAAAGACGCAAGGGGTTGGAGTGGCGCGTAAATTTTATATGTCGCTTCATCCCATATTCTATTGCTTTCGCCTCACGCACAGCGCAGAGCACGAAAGGGCCCGTATCATCGCGAGTGCTTCCGTTTAGTCCAAGGAGCAGAAGACACGTCGACGCTTGTAAAAATGAAAGCTAAATATAAAGACGGATAAGAAGATGAAATTGAATCCACTCAGTATCAGCTTGAAAGTTTTCCTCTCTTTTTCTTTTCACGTTTCTTGAGACAGTAATCTTCTGGAAAGCCTACGTTATAAAAAGAGATAGCCGTAACATAATATCGCTGAAAAAAGTGCGAAAGCCTTTTACGCTCACTCAAAAACTTCAACATTCTTTCCATGGAACGACGAATGGTATTTTTTCGTCGGAGCCGATTCTAATGTCTCCTTTAAAGTGGTATTTTTCGATGCATTTTTACCAAATGTTTTCTGGTATGTGGCATGCAAGTTATCCATGTTATAATTTAAAATTAATGCAATTTCATTTAGAGCCATGGAAGTGTTTGAAGCTACAGGATGCATATGATTCATTATTTATATTGTGGCTAATGCAAACAATGCTTAAATCGATATTAGGCTTTGCCTATCTTAGGCTTTGCCGATCTTGCATGCGCGCTCGAAAACAATATTAGTAAAATCTTATCGGGTTTGCCACCGGGTAAGGCTATTAAAGGCCAACGTTTTATATATCCACTATCTCGGGAAAAAAAAGGAAGAATTTTACAAAATTACAACATTCAGACGATCCATAGATCTCCAGGGAAAATTCGAGATCGGCTCGTAAGAGTAAAGGACAACCTCGGCCTCAGAGTGCCTGGAGTGTATAGCATCACTTGTGAGTGTGGCCTCGCCTACATTGGAGAGACTGCACGCACGGTGGAAACCAGAAGTAAGGAACACAAGAGCCATATAATACTATTTCAACCCGAAAAATGGGCCCGGGCAAAGCATAGTCTAGATAATGCCCACTCCATCAATTTTAACGGCACCAAAATCCTTTGCCGTTCAAATGGATACTGGGATCGTTTGATGAAAGACGCTATCGAGATAAGTTTGGAGGAGAAGAAGTTAAATAGAGACTCTGGGCAGTACATCAGCCAAATATGGAGACCGCTACTCAATAAAATTAAATGGTCACGGTTACAATTCAAATTCAAACCGCCTTGAACGAGCTGGTCAACAATGGGTTTTCAACCACCCTTGGCCAGCTATAAAACCCCGGCATGGACCAACTCGGCAATCAGTCTCAGCCCTGATGACGATGAGGGAGTCACTCGTCGAAACGTTGGCCTTTGAAAGCCTTACCCGGTGGCAAACCCGAGAAGATTTTACTAATGCTTAAATCCCTAAAGTTTTCCAGTGAACGGATCGAAAGATAGCCTATTGTATTAGAACTATGATTCGTACATAACATGCAGCAATTATACAAACTTATCCCTTCACAAATACTTTACAAAAGCTTTGAAAAGGATTAATATAATAGCAATGAATCATTCCTCGCTATATGATAAGTATGTTTCGGTAAAATTATCAGTTTTAACTCGTTTTCTATTCTGTAAGTATTCATTCACATCACGTAAATTACTATAAAACACTCGCGAAAAAACACTCACCATGACAGAAATTCCGAAGTAATTTGGCTGACAACTAAAATGCATTCCAAGCTGCCTAATACAATAGAATGGCTCCCTTTTATGCAGCAGTATACAAAACGACTTCTTACTTTCCAACCAACGAAAGACCGACTAAACCTCTATTCAAAACAAGCAACGGAAAATATAGAGTTCCTTCTTTTAAGTATCTGCAACGCATGGTACTTGGAGATGATCGGGCACATGCAACTCCTCTATAGCACCACTGTACCACGGACAAAGAGTACATTCAATGATTCAGAGAGAAAGATAGAAAGCAGGCAAAATTTCACCGCAAAACAAAATGCTAAAAGGTGCTTTCCCGAAGAGAATGCATCCGCTTTAAAAGCATTGTGTATACTTTGGAGTATTAACGTTCTCTTCCAGAAATCTCCAGGTTTTAATCTTTCAGCCTATAAAAAAGAGGATGAAGTAAAAAAGATAATCAAAGTTAAACTTCCAGCTGCGGCAGCAGCAGGAAAGCCTTTCTGTTTCCCGTATCTCATCACCAAACCCCTCCCCCCTTTTTCCCCCTGGACCCTTCCCGGCATGCAGTTGGCCTCTTTCATGCCGATCCCGCGCTGCTATCTCAGGCATTACCCCTATCTGCGTCCACGGATCATTTGTTTCCATGTGATTTGATCAATTTTTTTTTCTTTTACCCCTACCCCCCTCTCCAGGGTCCATTTTCTAGAAACCCGATTGCATGCGCGCTCGAAAAAAATAAAACGACTTTTGCTGACCGGAATTTCGTCGATAACCGCCGGCTGCTACACGCGTTCAACACATCAAAACAGAGTTCCCTCAATATTTAGCCTAGCCAAGCGCCGCGGTGGTCTAAATGGGGAAACCTCAGTCTTCTCTGGGAACGAAGCTTGTTCTTCTTTTTTTTTCATTTTTTTAACATTACGACCAGTGAGAGAGATTAATTCGAGAGAAATCTCAGCTTCTGTTCAGCTGGCTACATGAAGAAAAACAAAAGATGGTGATATTTCAGAAAGCAAATTTCATTCAACTGGATGTAAACTACACTATAACACCATTTCAATTACACCATATCGACAACAGGGGTCCCCAAAATCTTTTGAATTTATAAACAAAACGTTCAATAAATACATGTTGTAAGAGGGAAATGATTTCGTAATATCCCACGTTAGTGTTTACTACAGTACACAAATATCTTCTCCCAAGTTCGACTCGTAATATGCTTGTTTCAACTCTCCGCCTTAGTTTCCGCCTTAGTCAATTATGACCTACTCTCAGATTTAGAAAACAACATTCAGCGGCTCTTAAATTTCTGAGTAGCATTTGACCCTGACCTTCGTAAAAAGGTGAACACATCTCCCACCACCTTCACAACTTGACATGGTTTAAGACCTCCGCTTGGAGGAAATACTTGCTCTGGGCTCTTTTCTCTTTACCGTTTTTTACTATAAAAACCCAGCCTACTTATATTCCATATTTAAACCCAGATCAGAATCTGTCTTTAATTCTTCTAGGAATGACGCCTCTTACCTCATGCGCCCTATACCCGGGACAAATACTTTCCTTCAATCATTTCTTATCTCTGGCTCAAACCTTTGGAATTCGCTGCCGTTGTCGATAAACAATTCTCCCCCTCGGTCAGTTTTTAGGAGAAACTGTTTGACTATTATTATAGTGGGCATTAAAATGTCTGTAACCTCACTTTGTAAGCATGTGTGGCTTTAAGCCATTTTGTTGACTGCTACAGTTTTGCTTCAACTTACTTTTTCTGTTTTTGTCCTCTAATTTTGTGTCTCGTTTTATAGTATTTTCTTTACCTACACATTGGTTCCTTTATATTATTTTTTTCTCTTTCTCTCACTGTAAATGATCATTTCCGTTTGCCTTAGGTGTGTCATATATTTTTTGATACTATCCTTTTGCAAGTTGATGACTTGTTTTGTCAGCTATGCTTTTTTTTCGAGAGCAGAACTATTTATGTAGTTTTGTATTGCTCTTAAGGTGGACACCTTGAGTATAATAAAAATAAATTCATTAGTTACCTGACCGGTTTCAATACACTAATGTCATTTTCAAGGGAACCCTAGATCGTTGAGACCGGTTAGGTAGTTAAAAGATTTGAATGGAATGTTGTGAAGTTCTTTATCCTACCACGTATACTATTTTCCGCAAGCTATAGCCTCAAATAACTAAAAATACGATTTGTTACCATCACTTTTTCGTAGTTCTCTCAGAAACGGTCTCCCTAAAAATAGTGAACACAATGCATACCAACAGGTATGCATTGTGTTCACTGAGAATAAAAGAGACGTCAAGCACGTGGTAAAAATATCCCTCTTGAGTTTTAGGAGAGAAGTACCTTTGTCACACAAAGTTGGTCTTTGTTTTTTTTTAGAGTCACATTCATTTTGGGACACCCCTTAATTTTCTTTCACTTGGATAGAAAATAAGTTGTTTTAAATATTACTGCAATCGGATGAAGGTAAGACGTGGCGCTTCGCACTCAAAAGTTTAGAAATGTCGGCATTTTTCGCTGTTTTCCGGTCATTCATGACCGGAAATTCTAAATTCTTTTAGAAGTTTTAAATTCTAAGTCCGTGATCCTGATAATTACGGAACACTCGACATCATTAACTGCGATTCTGTTATTGCCAACGACTTTTTATACATTTGATGTGTCTCATCTCGAAAATTTATAATTTTTGTCCCGTCCCCTTCCTCAATAGGCCTACTTTTCCATCAACGATAATTTATTTTAGTATAAAACGATTTAATATTAACTTTTTATTGCTTCCACTAAGCAAAAAAATAAATTTCAGATACAAATACAACACAAAATATGGAACCTTTATATAGCCTGGAAAATCATTCTCGTTAAAAAGACTAACTTCATTTCAATTTTCAATTCTACTTTATATCAAAATGATTACAGATATAGTACTAGAATACAAATATAATACTATTTGTATTACAAATTTATTGTCAATATATCAACTAGTCAAAAAAATGTAGCACATGTAAAATAAAACATTCTCTTTAGAAAACTGATTTGATTTAATGATAAGATTTTATTAATTAAGCTATCAGCGTTTTGCTTAGAAAATTACCTCTAACTTACTACAGAAGATAAATTACAAAAAAATCATTTTTTATGTTGCCTGGTAGTATATTAAATACTTTTTTGGCCCCATGTACACAAAAGGCCTTTTATACACATAGGTCCAGTGGCGATTTGGGCAAATGTACCTATATCCAAAGTTCTTCTCATGTAAAATGTATGCCTTTCTGAATTGATAGGGAGTGAATCCCACTTTTGAAAATGAAACGACTTTGTACGTGTACAAGTACCTAGCAGGTAACAATTTAAACTTAAAAATCAGGTGGAGGGATTTTCCATTTCTCCATTGGAACATTGTTGTTCCAACCATTTTTGGAGATATCCTACAGCATTAAAGATATTTTTGTATGCTCCACCACACCACGATATACTGTAACCTAGAGTCGAATAAACCTGGAATACATAAGTTACTCTTAAGAAATACCAATGACATATCCCTCCTCTTTTTTATTTATTACTTTTGTTTTCCCTAGTCCCAGCATTTCCTTAGGCGGTGTCCATTCGACTGAAGAACTAAGGAATATATGTGGTTAACAAACATGCCGTCGAAGGCCACAAGATAGATTTAAAAATCTTAGCTGTACCCATAAAAAACAAACATTAGTAAACAAAATGAAAAAGTACATAGTTTGTATAAGGAATATTCATTTGGGAAAACCGAAAATAATCCTTCAAGGAAAAAATGAGCAAGCTATTACCACATGAATATTTGACTGCCAACACTTCATGTGATATTTATAGACGGAAGCATTAAAAATGAATGTAGGGTGAATAAAAAAATTAGCCAATACTGACAGAGATTCCAGGCCTGGAGATGAGTTACGAACATGAGACTTCTACTTAAGACTGTTTGATGAACGTGGCGCATTTCTCTAATCACGCAATAGTAATAATAACATTTTTGACGAAATAAATGTAGCTTCATCAGCAAGAAGCAATCCACCTAAATGCAATCAAAGCCTCGTTATTCCACTGCAACATTACTGATAAAACCACGTCTGAATACGCCTAGGAGGACGGTGTTAACAATGAGTAACCTCCATGGCAACCACCACCTGAAAGAGCAAATGCAGGAAATTTGAAAGCGCAAATCATCAACGAAATTATTCTTACTGTGGATCGTATGAGTTCACAAAATAATTATAAAAGTTTGAAGCAATAAAATAATTTCTTCTATCCCAACATGGATTGGAAATTTCCGCCGAAATGAAAGTAGTGCACGTAAATACTTTTTTTCGATGAACTATTTGTTGACAGTAGAGAAATGTTAAATGCTTACGGTAATATCAAATTCAACTCTTCCAAAATAAAATGGAAATTAAAATGATACTAAAGGAGTCAAGCTCAACTTTTCTTATTTATTTAAAATATAGGTCTTCCGTTACAGTGAAATAAAAACCCTAATTTACGCTGTTTGTTGTTGGAGGAGGCGAGGCCGTGGGCATAGGACGCTGGTGCGAGAGTAAGCTGTGAAGGCGGTGGAGATGCCTTGCTAACGCCTCCGAGCCTGAGGATCCATATTCTGGTTAACCCGCCCTTCCTTTTTATTTTTCATTTCCATTCCAAAATGCATTTGACTGAAAATTAAATTTGTAAAACTTCCTGAGAAGGTTGCTTCAATTGACGGTGTAACTTTCTTTACCGGGAGATAAATATTCATTGTAAAAATAAAATTTAATTCCGAATAATAAACTACTCCGCATTTTCACGTAAATAACGTACTAATAATTAAAACGTTTGTAGAAATTAGGTCGTTTTTATTTGGATAAAAACTACTTAATTACTAATAAGAGGAAAAATAGATACCATGGTGACTACTGCAATGTTATTATCATCCAAATAGCAGATGTGTGTATAGGTACACAGCAAAAAAACCACAATGCTCAAGCTTTACGATCTCTCTGGGGTATAATATCGCATAATTAAGCTTCAAAATCGAGGAAGGCACGTACGTAGTGCGATACTTAACACTCATGCCAGCAAACGATGTCACCTAGCATCCCAAAATTACATTAAATTGCAAAGAGTGTCGAAAATAATTCCACGCATATTTATAATGCGATTCAAATGAGGCAAGGCAATTCAATTGACGATGACAACAAGGTATTCAAATTGAAACGAAGAGCATTCGAATTAATAATTACGACAATAAAACTCCAGAGAGACTAAAATAAATAATTATACATGAGGAAATTACAGCTGCATCCATTAGTTTCACAACATACACGCTCATTTTGAAACGCATAAAATATAAGGATTGTCATAAAATTTAGTGATAAAGATTTCAGAATGATTCACAAATACGTACATAAGTTCAATCTACAGTCATATCCCACTATGCAGCTACTATTTACGTGGATTTTTAGTTGCATAGCACGTGCATTAATTTTTGGGCATGGTTTTTCATTCGCTTAGTTTTATGATTCGTTGCTTTTATCCAGACAGATGACCTGAATTTCAACTCTTCCATCACTTCCATCACACATCACTATGATAGGTAAGCCCTACGCAGAATTTTTATCGTCTACTCTTTTTAACTCAATCCAACCAAGTTTCAGAAAGCTCATAATCCTAATTTTATCTTTTTAGTGAAAATCATAAACGAACGAAGTCGTTCCGTACCTGGAAAAGCCTCTGAAATTGTTTGAAGCAGTAATTTTCCTATTTAATTGATTAAATATCGAAATAAAAGAATTTTTTAATCACTTCGTTGCTTCTACTTTTGATGCTTCTACTCTTGGGGGTTCTCTACGAATCAAAAACACTCCGTACAGAAAACCATGATCTTTGCTGATGATGAAACTGGCTTTTGCGAACAGGGAAACACGCTATAGTAGAAAAGTGAGAATGTATTACATTTTTTTTCACTTTCTCCCCCATTCCAACATTGATCTTTGTTGAATCAAATAAAGTTCTATGCTGGGATAGAGCGAAAATTGTGCAATCATAAAATATCATATGTTTTTCAATCCTTTTTAATGGAATGAACGCGTTAGAGAGAAAGGTGAATTTCAATTACCGAAAATACCGATTCTTATGCTTGAGATGTTACCTATTTTATTTTCCTCATTGTTACATTTTTATACCTTAGTTTACACGCGGATTCAAAATCATAAATCCATTATCCCTCCTTTTTAATGTATTTTTAGGATATATATATATATATATATATATATATATATATATATATATATATATATATATATATATATATATGTATGTATATACATACATAAAATAAAACTTACAGGAGGTAGGAGGAAAGAGATAAAGAATTTGTTCTAACGGAACATTTCGGACCGGTTGGTCCTTCGTCAGCTTTAGAAGTACCAACTTCGTACTTTAGAAGTACGAAGGACCAACCGGTCCGAAACGTTCCGTAAGAACAAATTCTTTATCTCTTTCTCCTACCTCCTGTAAGTTTAATTTTATATATTTGTGGCCAATTGGCGAAAATTTCAAAAGAAATATATATATATATATATATATATATATATATATATATATATATATATATATATATATATATATATAAAATTCCGTAACGAAAGTCACACTTTTAGGCATGGCGTACCTATTTCAGTTACCGAAGTGGTGGATTCAACGATTACCAGGCTTAAATTTGTTGCTCAACCAAGGGGTTTTGTTAACAGCCAAGTGCAAAACTTCATCGGCAAAGTTGGGCATAAGGTAGAGGCACATAAAGAGATAAAACGATGCGTTAAACTGTAGAGATAAAGTCAAACAACAAAGCCTGAGGATATATAAAAGTGAGAGCAGACGGTTTTACGCATGCTTTTAGCTAGCATATTGAACTAATATCGGTAAAACAAAGAGAAAATTAGTGGATGACAAGCGTATGCGAAAAATAGTTTTGGTAGCGAAGGAGTCACTACCGTTGCGCTGAGGTTTGTGGTAGAAAACGTCTCACCTAAGCGGTGTTCTTGGGGAAATGTGTTATTAGGGTTAGTTACAAAAAGCCGCTGCTTTTAATCAACGTGGGAACATCTCCATGCTTTACTGATACAAAGCTGTTTGAGCCAAACATAAACTGCTGAACATCTTCATCTGTCAATTCCTTGTGCACGAAATGCAGCATAGCTGCATTTAGCCGATTTAAAGCCGTACACGATTCACACTACGGGTTGCGGCAGCTGTTCCGTTTGCTGGTTGCGGTTGCAGGTTGGCTTCCGTCCAAGCATCGCTCAGCAGCCAAGCACACGGGTCGCAACCGACAGTATAGACCCGGGTCTATGCTTCAACCGCGCGGCTGCAACCGTAGCCAATGGCATGCGTCATATTCATCACGTGACTACATTGTTTTGTTTATCAGATGAAAGGCCATTTGATTATGTCCAGCTACTGGTGCAAAGCTGCAAATCATTGTACATGCGAATCGTTCACTCTCACTTCCTTCACGAACAGGCTGTGTGATCGGTCAAGCCGCAAACTGCAACCGCCACCATAACCGGAACAGCCGTCGCAACACTTAGTGTGATACGGCCTTTAGATTATTTTGGTACCGTGTACCCTCAATAAATGCATATACTTCCCGTTAACTTGCATCAGGCATTCGTTCGCCTGATGTTCGCCTCAACTCGTCAACGTTACCGCATCCTCCTCATTTGTTCTGCTGTAGTCTAAGAAGGATTTTTTTAACACTTATTTGATCTTCTTTCACTTTTAATCGTTGGCGATACTTATTTACCTTCTTTTTAAAAAGTTATTTGGACATGTTTAAAAATGTCGAGAAAATAGCCCATATTCAACACTTTATCAGAGCATAATTTTTCAATCCCTGCTACTATCATCACTATTAGTACATTACTTTACAGTAACCATCAACCTCGGTCAAACGGCATGCCACATTACATCCTAAGCAAACCTTCTCCTCAACCTTTACTATTTTTTTCGAGCGAGGAACCGATAATATACCGCAACAAATTGTTGAACTTTTTTGTGGTAACGTGTGACGTCAGACAGTAAAGTTTAAAGTAGCGTCACTTACATATTTGCTCTAGCCATTTATTGTTTTTTTTATATGCGTTGAAGTTTTACAGTAATTGAGTCTTGTTTGGTATAAACAATATCGTAGCATCGAGTTTCGCAAATTGTCCCCCGCATACCGGACTCGGGGTGTATGAACTTTTCCGTCAATACGTAGCTAATTAACTCGGAAAATTGACGGAGTGACCTCTCTCTATAGACTTTGCCACTGGTTCCACTGCGATGTTGTTAGTCAAAAATATAATGAGTTTAATCCTTTTGTTTGCTTTGCTTAAAAAGAATTTCTTTCATTGACGACATGCCTTAATTATTAAAAAGGAATGCCATGGGAGAAAATATTCAGGTAATTCGAGGAATATATTTTTAATGAATACTTTTTCCAGCCATAGAAGTCGACTAATGCGTCATTTCTATTTAATTTCCGCATTTAGACTTCGATTTTTGCAGTTATCTGCTAATAGCTATCTGAATAACATGGTAAGGTGCAAAAATATAATTTTTGCTCGATTTCCTCAGCGTTTTCGCTTCGTGTAAACAGTTTCTCGCGAAAATGGTATTATATTAGATAGAAAAAAAGGAATTTTCCCCATGTTTTACCGATGCTCACATTGAACAGCGTGCAATTTCAAGTTCAGCCTTTGAAAAAAATATCGTGGAAAGGTAGGATTTTGTATTTCATATCAACTAGAAGATATGTCCAGAATATGAATAAAATTACATTTATGTCATTTTTCATTTTACAGTCATTTTACAGTGGTTTCTATTACATTGAACGTTAAATGTAATGCGGCTTCGTACGGAACCAAAACATAGTATTAGTGAAATGAGAACGACTGTGGTTCACGATCTCTTTTAATTTGGGTGTTGGGTAGGATGAACGGGGTAATAAAAACGCCACCTTGGAAGCATCAAATACTATCAAATAATATTTGCACATTCAGTGCCGGATTAACACACTTGGGGGTCTGCAGGAAGTAAAGCCACATTAACAAACAAGTCGCAAGAAAAGAAAGGGGAAAACATTCTAGGTAACTACCTACTTTGCCTTATTGTTAATCCGGGACTGTGCACATTTCTTAGGAACAGAATAAATGTTTTGGGCATATTGATAGAGTTGAATAAAACCGTAAAAAATGATAGATCGATGGTTATGCGCAGCAGAGTGAAGAGAAAAAGATGAAATGTGGACGGAATAAATATGTGGACGGGCAAAACATTTGATAAGTATTAAAAGAAAAAGAGAAGTAGACATTCACATGGGCAGTACAAAATCACTATTTGTTTTATTTTCGCTTCGTCACGGATGGATCTATAGGCCGTTCAAATGCATCAATTAGTGAGTCATTAATAACTGAGTGAAAAAAGAAGTATTTATCAACTAATTTTGGTCTACGTCATCACCGGAAAGAGAAAAGGGAATTAGAGTTGCCGATTGATAATAAAAATATAAAGTACTTCGATGATCGGTACAAATGGTGCAAAGTTGAATGCCAGACATATCCCAGGAGATATATTTCTCGCAAATAGCACACTATAAAAATATCTTGGGAGTATTTGATCCATTACATCAATTCATAGCAGAAATAATATTATTTATTTGCTTCCTCTTCTTTTTCTTTTAGGAGATACAGGTCAAATAAGTCAGAATTTTATATAATATATTACTCTTTGCCAACGTTTCGTATTTTTATACATGCTTCATCAAGGCTACAATGAAAATATGGGGCGTTTTTACAACAATGGAATATAGTTTACAGTTTTTAGTACATATTTATGTAAAAAAGTTTATAAACATTTCACTTATGTAAAACCTAACCCATGTAAAAGATTATTAAAAGAAATTGTGCACATTACACAAAACAAAACATCCTGCAATAAAAAAACAGACATCGCCAAATTAAGAAAAATATATTATAATCTAATATGCTTTGACAACACTTAATTATATTTTGATTTTTGAAACAACCTAAATATACAACAATTGAAACAAACAATAAATAGCAACGAAAATATAATCAAGCAATTAATTTGGAAGGAACTCTCTCTGAGGTAAATTGAAAAATGAAATGTTTATAAACATTTTAACATAAATATGTACTCAAAACTGTAAAGTGTCTTCCATTAGTGTAAAAACGCCCCATATTTTCATTGTAGCCCTATTGAAGAATAGATAAAAATGCGAAACGTTGGCAAAGAGTAATAAATTATTTAAAAAATGCCAACTTATTTGACCTATATCTCCTGAAAGAAGAATAAACAAATAAATGATAATAAAAGAGGTAATGAAAAGGAATCATCTAGAAATAATATCAATTGAGGCAAAAACGGTTATTGCTAGGAAACGGTTACAGATAATTGTAACCATCAGCTGATCCTTCACTAGTTTTCCCTAAAAATGGGATAAAAGCGGAAGCTGCTGCGGAACCAAATTCTCACTCTTCTCCGTTTTCCAGCAGCATCTACCCGTTTCTCTGAACTGAACTCATCCCTTGTTTCACTGAGGATTAGAATAATTAACAACTTCTCAGCCACCGTGAACCTTACAGCTATTCGGGATGCCAATTAAGGAGCCGTGTATTCAAGTTCATGGGCGTCCTTTTTCTCCTGCCTAAGGGTCTTTAGGAACCATTTTAAGCCCCACGTCATTTCTGATTAAGAGTTTCATAGGAGTTTAAGAGCGCTTGTAAGTCCTTTAAAGAAAACATTTTTACGAATTTTTTTAACAAGAGGGGCAATTTTTCTAGCACCGTCGATTCAGTGCATGTCGTTTGTTTGGGAACACAATCGCGTTATACTCTCTAAAGCCAGGCCGAACACAACAGCGGAAGCTTCGGAAACCCTATGGAGGGGAAAAAAGGGAAACATGTGAGGACAACTTTGCCCGTTATGGAGGGTCCATTTCTTTCACAAAAGAAAAAAAATCCCTCATTTTCGCTTATGTCATTGAAAATGTACTGCTTTCGCTGGTGTAATGACTCTACTACTGGAAATAAAAACTGAGACACAGAATGTGCAAATTAATGAACAGATATATTTTAATGAATACTTTTTCCCCTTAAGGAGCAACTAGAGCACCGATTCAATTGAACTAACGCATGCTGACTTCAGTAATTGTGACTAATTGCTCAAAATTCAACAGCTAAGATCATTTGATTCCTTATTTTTTATAACATTTTGACTCCGCACAAAAACCTCCCTTCTCATTGCAGTTTTTATTAAAATTGACGTTTGTCACGGAATAAGAAAACCTTTTGCCTGATATATCACTCAGCCTCTCATTCGATAGCATGTTATATCAAGTCCACGTCGCGAAAAAACATTGCGTGGAAAGGTAAGATTTTGCTGGCATCTTCAAATAGAGGACGAAATTTTGTTAGGTAGACGGAATATGAATACAATTACATTATCTTCATTTTTGCGGAGGGGAGCCCCCTGAAGGCAAAAGACAATTTGTTGCTCCTACCCACGTAGGTTTCCTTCTCAGCCTCCCTGTGATTCCCCTTATCTTACGCCCACCATTCTCTAAACCCCTCTACGTGCATCTCCCGCACAAGGCTCCTCTGCTTTCCCTCTCTCTCTCCTTATCTCTTAATCGCTTCCTGCACTTAGCGGAGATCTCTCACTCCAAACTCTCTGGAATCGGGATGATCCCAAAAGCAGGCGGTGAGGTGTCGGGTTGAATGTGCATACACTGTACAAACTGCTCGCATATAAGCCCAAGGAGCTGCGACGGGAAAGCGGAAAAAATTACATTTCTACGTCCTCCCTTCACGAGTAAGGGGTCGTGCATAAACTACGTTACCAACTTAGGGGGGGAGGGGGTCGCCTAAAACCCTACAGCGGGGAACGAGGGGGAAGGGGAGGGTTTCACCCAAAGTAACGTAGCTGTTACAATGTGCCTGTTTACGTTTCTTACTCGTCAACATCGCGTCGACAATACTACGAGAAGTCGGTAGTAGTCGTCACTCTTACACATCCCTCTCAAGAGTCTTTTAATCAAATAACTACAATCCACGATATTGGCTCATGGAGGGATAAAGGAGCATTGTTTACTGAGGATCGTTAGAAATTCTAGTTCATTTTAACTTTATGTGATTTATAGTTGATTTTTAGAATTTAAAAATTACTATTACTTGTTCCAATTGGGATTAGGTAGTTCTATCATTTCTAGTTCCGCGACTTCATTTGTATTTTTCCAAACTATCCCTAAAAATAAAATCACTCAATAATTGAGAAAATATTTTTGAATTGAAAGTTTATTTTGTAGAGTCAACGTTACATGTCGGGGGGAAGGGGGGGGGGGTAAAAAAAACTACGGTTGTCAACGATGGGGAGAGAGGGGGTGAAACAAATCACCGAAAACGGTGACGTAGTTAATGCACGATCCCTAAGCCCTCCAGCGCTGAGGCAAGAGGGGAAGCGGGGTTGAAAAGCGGGAAAGAGTAAAGTACCCCGAGCGACAAAGGCCGAAAGAGAAACTTTACAGAGGACAGCGAAACGAGAGTGGATCGCAGTTGGCCCTCTCAATGAAAATGGATGAACAGGATGGATTTCAGAAACTATTGTGCTTCGAAAAAATGTGACGGCGTAGAGAAACAGAAGTCGTAACCAGATGAGGATTTTCTCGATAAATGTCAGTTTTCCTTTTGAAAGCAGAACTCAGAAAAGTAAATTAAAACGTTATATTAAATTAAAGAAAGTTTATTTGTTTGAAATCCATTGCGCTTTTAAATTACGTTAAATATATAAACGGATGCTCCTCAATTGCAAATTGTTTTTCACTCATCCTTTTTAAAAATTGTTATTCTTGAACACTTTGACACTTGCACTTGTATACCTTTAAATGTAATGTATCTATATTTTTGTTAAAGGCAAAGCGTCTGTCAAGTCCCGGGGCACGAGAGGGCGCCCCCCTTTACTTTGGTGGCATGTGCTCACTCTCCGGGCCGTATCTTTGAAACTACGGTGCAGAAATTGAAAATATTCGAGATGAGACACATAAAATGAAAATAAATCGTTGCTAATAATGAAAAATCTATTAAAAACGTCGAGTGCTCCGGGAAACAGCAAAAAATGCCGAATTTATAAATTTTGAGTGCGATGCGGCACGCCTTTCCTTCATCCGATTAAATTATTATTTAATACAAATTTATTTCCTATCCAAATGGAACAAAATTAAAAGGTGTCATTTAAAAGAAATACAAATTTCAAAAAAAAAGTCGGACCACCCTAATGTCACAGAAATTAGAAAAAAATATTGAAAATTGTCAGTTAGAGACACTGGAAATAATTTTATATGCACCGTTAAACTCAGGATTGTAAACTGTATGGATTTCAGAAACTATTGTGCTTCGAAAAAATGTGACGGCGTAGAGAAACAGAAGTCGTAACCAGATGAGGATTTTCTCGATAAATGTCAGTTTTCCTTTTGAAAGCAGAACTCAGAAAAGTTATAGATGAAATAAGAGAGTAATACTTGGCACGCGAAATAAAAACCAGTGTTATGGTGAAGATGATTCACTCACCTTGGGTATCGTGATAAATTAATCCTTAAATGTTATATTACTCGGTATTTCTGTTAATAATCTTTAAGTCTTTTAGGTTCCTATGAGCCTATGCAGCGGCCTGCCATGATGAAATCAACGGTTTGTGCTCGGTGACCGAAACTAAGCATTCTGCCTCAATTTGGAGGGGGACCCACCTATTCGACCGAGTGCTTTCGCCACTGTCTGTAACTTAGCCTCAGGTAGTAAGTGCAAAATGGTCGTGGTCAACGAAGAACGTTACAATGAAGTTCTACTACTACTACTCTTATGAGCTATCACGCCGAATGGTATATTCCACTCTCCAATTTCATCGACGAAAAAATGTCTTATGCTCCGATACGAGAGTATAACGCCTTTAACTAAGTTTGCATGAACATCACTACCGTCAGCGACTATTCAGAATTATGAAAAGCACAACATGCATCTGAAATGAAAATTTTCGATTCTTCATTTCAGTTTCCACTCAGATAATGGAGGTGGTAGAGGTTTTAGGTGTGATTCTTAGGTTGGTGTTGGTTGGTTGATCGCTTGGGAAGGGAACCGAAAATTGAGGCTATTATCACCATTGAGAACGAATTGGTATGTTGGTAGAGGAAGGATTATTTGAGGATGGAGGAAATGAGGGGAGAAACCCAGCGTTGGCCTTAGCCTGCGCTTAAGGTAGCTTGAGCGAGATAGTTCCCTAGTCATAATGGAGACCATTTTCGAATTTGATTTTTTTTATTCAAGCATCTGTAAGAAGTATGAAGTGAATATTGTAATATGAATGGTGGAAAAATATAGTTATGTGTGTAAAACATTCTCTGTAATGAAATAAATATATCTAAATAAGTCTCTAACTTGAGTCATTTTTTTAAGGCCGTACGGTGAAATCGCCTTCACAATAAGTTTTTTTGCGATTCTGCACAAATTATTGCGGTATTTTATTTTATTTAATAAATAGTTGACTAAATATACAAACTACACACCGTTAGTTTTTGACGAAATTTAGGTGCTGGGAATTCCGAATTTTTCAATGTTCCGCCTCTGGAGCGCACAGCCGTAATCTATCCCACTAAAGACTGCTCATATTTTAAGGCCAATTCCTCGAAAAGCAGTTCAGCAAGGGACTAATATTTTGGTACCATTGTAAAGATGAGTTTTTTTTTAATGAGGTCAAATTCATCAAATTCTAGGGTAATTTATTCATCGCTCAAACTACCTTAAGGATAGGCTCCAAAAGGGACCAAGGATTGACGTCCCATTTGACGGGCGGAGTACTGAACTTGAAGTCCTCTCCACAAATCACCCAAGTAGGGATAGGATTTCCACCGAAAAAGTTCCTCCACCGATGGGATTCGAAAGCGGGCCCTCGGAATGGGAAGCCTGCTTTAGCTATCGCACCAACCCCATCCCCAGAGAGTTTCTCTCTTCACTCAACGTCCACTCCTCAAAAATAAGTGGTGGTATCGACGAAAAGAACACAAGTTTCATTGCAACTGTTTCGCAACGGAAAGTTTTAAAACGAAACAGTTCCGTGAAACACCCTGTAGCGTACAACAGCTAGAAGCACATCAAACAACAGACGATCGATCGGCGCTGTTAGAACATGGCTGGTAGCTCTGCATTTTATGTAATTGGAAATCTTTCAGTTAAATAAAGTAACAAATTCATTTGTATTCATGAAAGATACTTTACAATTCTTTCTGCAAACGAATGGTGGACATATATTGGCTGAATAAACCAGCTACCACCTGCAATAGATTCAAATCCAACTGATTGCAGCTTCATAAATGCAACGCAGCCACACGTGCAGTGCAACTTGAACGATATAGAAGACGAAATATTCAGCTTCAGCTATCAGTTGCCGCTGCACAGCGCGGAGCGCAACGGCGCGGCTGCGGCACGATCACGAAACTAACCTTTTGTTTGCAACAGTTATTTGAATCAGTTGTCTGACCGAAACAGTTGTGGCTGCAGCCGTTTCGCTCCAACAACACTCCATTCCACCTCTAAAAAATAATCCTTTCCTTATCAGTCTACCAACTTATCCTTAACCATGTGTCCCTGAAATCGAATTGTACTTATGAATGAACGAAATTAGAACATGTTCTATTTTCTGAACAAGCATTCCCCCAAGTTGGGGTGGTTACACGAAACATGTATGATGGGACATGCATTTATACATTAACTAATACGTGTTAATGTATCGTGTTACCAGGTCATCATGAAACATCTATGAAGTGCATCATTTGAATAAGACTATCTTTAAAAGGGGGAATGATATACTGAACTAGAGTGAAAAGGGAGAATCAAGCAAAAAAAAGGTTGAGAACCACTGCCTCAATGGCAAAACTGACTTTTAAGTTGCCGGTTGCCGGATGCATTCCGTTATTAGATGGAGCGACAGTCACTTAAATTTTACAATGCCGTTATTCAACTGCTTGCAAGAAATGTTATAAAAGCGAGTATCATTTCTGATTTGGCTCCAACTGAGACAACGCTCCCTTTCATTTTGCGACGAAGACAATTTCCAGTGATTCCGGCATATGAGATTACAACCAACAAGTCGCAAGGTAAGTCGTTTGACTACGTTGGACTTCTACTCCAAACAGCAGTATTATGTTGCTCTATCTCGCAAATAAACGGAAAGAATGTAATTTTTTTAGTGTTGGGAATGAACTCATGATATAGTGTGTCATTTAATTTCAATATCTTCCTTGGATAAGTGGGCGCCACGGGCGCCTTTTAAAATCTAGTGCCAAATATTAAAATGGCGGAGTGAATAAAGGATTCTTTTCCCATCACTACCAGTGTGTATGTTGGGGGGGGGGGAAGCGAGAGGGTGTACAGGAGAAGCAAACAAAGGGTGAAAGAGGAAGAGATGGGGTTTGAGACAGAGTGGTGAGGGAGGGAGGGTGCAGGCAGATCAATGGCCGGGAGATGTGGCGCGCGGGAGGTCAAGGGGAAGGAGGCGCCGCGCCGGGGGAGATTTGAGGGTCGGGCGGGAAGGGTTTTGGGAGGGGGGGGAGCATGGCGAAGAGGGTTCCGGCCAACCACCACCGCCACAGACGCCAATATCAACAGTTGAGCCGCGTCGCGCCGCCGTAGGACCGGGGCTGGGACACATCGGAAGCCAGAATCACAATGCGAAACAACTTTTCCCCCACAGCAGATGCAAAAAAAAAAAAAAATATATATATATATATAATAATACACCAGTGTCACTAGCTGTGACGCACTAAATAAAATAAAACACTAAGAAAGAACACTCACACGAGAAAAGTTTTTTCCGGAGCTTTCGAAGCCAAAGGCTTCTTTCTCAACGAGAAGATGTCGACTGACTGGGTCAGAATGCCGCAGGAACAAGGGAACGGGAACGGGAGGGGGAGAAGGGGTATATATATATATATATATATATATATATATATATATATATATATATACATATATAAATATACTTTGAAAACACAGGCACACGAAAATAAAAGGACACTCACAGAATAATTTACGGGACGTTTCGTCTTCGTCGGCGACAAGAGTCGAACTAAGAGTTAGTCTCTTGTCGCCGACGAAGACGGCTCGCCCGTCGAAACGTCCCGTAAATTATTCTGTGAGTGTCCTTTTATTTTCGTGTGACTGTGTTTTCAAAGTATATTTATATTTGTGTTTTTATTCGTCGAGTATATATATATATATATATATATATATATATATATATATACACGAGCGGAAGGTACCCGTTGAAATTCAACGGGTGTGAAAAACGTTAAACTTATTTTATAAGAAAACCGCAAAGCCTGAAGAAAAACTGTGTGCGTGGTCATTCGAGGAGTTCGTAACCTATCTTGTATGTTGTGTTCGTTGTAGTAGACACGCTGACCGTTTCCCAGGTGCACGGAGAGATGAGAGACTATTGGTCCACTTTCATGCACGGGAAACCCAAAAATCGGCCATACAGACTCATTACTACTTAAATAGCACTCAGGTTGATAGATGGTCACCTCGTCCCTACGGTTCTCTTGAGCCGTCTTCTGAGTGATTACCAGCTTGATCGCTTCCCTTATTTACATACATATATTTGCATTCCATGACTTAATTTAGTTGCACTATTCAACGTTGATATGTGCGTTGAGTATATTAATCAGGATTGGACAGAAGGGTACAATCCAGCAGTAGATAACGTCAAGAGGAGTAATGGCAGCAGAAGCCATGTTTATTTGACCAATGAATCCTCCATCACCCGGACTGCGCCTTCGGAATAGCCATAATCATTGGTTTCGGTTGCTAAATAAAATATATATGGTGATTCTTAGTGCACTTATCGATTTTCATGCACGGATGTCGTTAATTGCGCAGAACTTCCGTTCTTCTTTCGGGTAAGAAGCATATAGTGACGTCATTATAATTTCCGCCATCTTAAAATAGATTGAAGGTTCGAAACTTTCTTTTCTCCAGCTGACGAAGAGCTTACAGGCTCGACGACAAGTTTCACCACTCTGTGGCATAATCATTTGCCCACATGATTATGCCACAGAGCACATGATTACAGGAATAAAATAAAGGAAATTGACTGCCGAATCGATAGATTTAAAATGTCATTTTTCCCACGCATAATAAGGGATCATAATAGTTGCGATAGATCAATCATGTGAAACTCCCACCCTCAATAGGTAGAGTAGAATCTTCACTTGTGATTAATAACACAACATCATCAACACTTCACACCGGTCGATTTGGCCGGCATTATTTTATTTAGTTCTCCATGAAGTAGCATCTCGTAGAATTCATAAATTGACGGTATCAGTAATATAAACCACTAGATGAGTGTATAACATCGTTCTGCATGTTTTCATGTTCATTTACGTATCACTCTCCCAGTTTCCGGTTGGACTTCGCCCTGTTCTCCTGACTGCTTTGGCCTGCACCTAGCGCCAGGGAAGCGTGCTAGGTTCTGACTAGTGCTGGGACGAGTGCTGCATGTCTGAAGTGGAATCATCCCGTGCCATACACCCTTGTGGTGGCTTGCACGGTACTTCGTAGATGTAGATTACGCCCACATGTGAGCATATGATTATGCCACAGAGTGGTGAAACGCGTCGTGCCATTCAATAAATTCTTCATTCAGTGGAAGATTACTTAGTGTTTTATTCATCATGGATATCGACAAATTCCACCAGGTCCAGCCTGAAACTGTTATGTTTACCAAACTGCTCGTTGACAACCTGAGCATACGACATCGTCAGCAGTCATCAATCCGCTGATTGATTTCCGGCAGCACTCTGCTCTTCTCTCCGAAAACCGCTTCATGCCCTCATAAGTCTTCAAGTTCATATCCTTCGCCTTTTTCTGTTCATGGTCTTCTTCTGTTTACTTCACATTCATTGATCCTAACATGAGTGTTTTCAATCGGCTATGATGTGGCAAATGTGTCCACTTAAGTCTGTATCTTCTTCTCAGCGTTTTCTTTAGACCTCTATTCTCTCAAACTCTCCTTAGGTGTTCTTCATTGGTGATTCTCTAAATCTATTTTATCTTCATTACTCTTTGACAAAACCACAACACCGATGCTTCTGATATCCTAGAGTCCGGCCACGTATCGAAAGAATGTAGTCATATTTCTTACACGAAAAAAACTGCTTTAAAATCAATTAATACTAGTGATATTATATTACCAATGCTCATTAATTGACCATAGTTACGGCCAGTAACTAATTTTCAAAGATTGTTTACTTGTTAAAAAAATGGTAGTTCAATAAACATTATGAGTTATATACTTCATGTAGTATTTAATTCTTAAGGGAATTTTATTATTTTGACAAAACTAACTTGGTGTTTCGGACTTATTGCCAGAAGTCCTAGAATGCAAGCTCGGCATAATTAATGGAAATACATAAATAGGCATGCAAGTGGAATAACATCCCGAGAATTTCCATAATTTATACCATAGCAGATATAGTGATTAAAACATATAGTTTCCACCAAATGACAACACCAATACGCAAAAAAAATAAAACTAAAATGTTTCCCGTCGATGCAGAACTAATTTCCCAGTAATCACCGTTTTCAATGACACAGATTAGACGGTGAAATTCAACGCGTCAATTGAAATTCAAAAACAATATTCTCCTACAGCATCTTACAAATTCTCCACCATTGACATAAATAATTTATTCTCTAATATTTTCAATATTAGAAAATATAATTAATTTTTTCAATCCTGTTTAAACGTCTTCCGACCCAAGTTTTAACATTTTTCAGCATGTAAGCTAAATAACGCCGGCGATAACGGGCAGCCCTGTCTCACTCTTTTGCCCTTAACTCTTGCTTGCGCCGTCCGAGCCATGTATTGGTTTCCGATGAGAAGTCGATCCTTGCAGTCAGCTAACATCTGCAATGCTGCCGTAAACTTCTCCCACGCCAACCTGTCAAAATCCTCCGTAAATCTAAATAAAATTGTGAAAAGGCATTTCTGGGTGCGTTCAATACTGTACCCAAACAACGTTCTTATTTGAGAGGTATAGCGTTAAGGTTCCGAATTTACGAGTCACTAGTTTCGATTTAATCCGCGAGGCTTCCCTCAGCTCAATGGCTTTCTCCTGCACTAATTAATTTCCTGAACACAGTGTGCGAATAATATGTAGTCGGGTTCAAACATTTATCATCACATAGGCATAAGACATACATACGAAAAGGCGACTCTGTCTTAAACGGATATTTACTATTTTTTAAGTCTACTGGTCTTTTAGATAAGTTATGACTTAAGCTTTTAATTTAAAAAGAAAACGGTCAAGTATTTTAGACGATATTTTCAGTTGTAACGTTTTGTAAAAAAATATTTTAGCAAAATTAAATTATTTCAAAATGACCTTTTTTGCAGGCGTGCCCAATAAAAATAATAATTTATAATTTCAATCGATTTTCATCCACTCAATATCTATGAACAGCTCCCCATGGAATCTATGGCCTTGCATTAAAAAAATAGTAATTGCAATATATCGCCTTAATAATCTGCGTAGCTTCTTTCACCCTTGAGAATACCGATAAACTTTATTTCCTTTTTATTGAATTAACCCAAAATATGTTTTGGTTTATTGTCCCTCCTTTTTACCGTGATCAACCTTCTTGCTCCCAATAGTACCTACACTTTCAGCTTAATATTATCCTTCCCTTTCTCAAAATTGAGAATCTCATAGAATTCATTTCCTCTTATCTTTCACCCTAATCTGTATTTGTCATAAGTTAACGGACTAAAGTTCTCTGCCCTCCTACGGATAACTGTTCGACAAGAGCGTAAACAACTCATATAAGAGTTCCGAGATATGATAAGTTAAACTGCCAGAGATGAATAGAGTCGACTTTGAAAAACCCATTTCTACAAGACGATGTATTGAAATTTAAAAAGACCTACGCCATTTGAGCCCCCAATTCTAACATTACTGTACTACGTGGACACACATCTCTAAAAGCTTTAGTCTAGAAAAATGGCCATGTGAAAAAAGCTTGCTTGCAAATAAGAGCAAGTAAGGGTGGTTATGGTTCGTGAATATCAATTAAGTAAGATGTGGGTGATTATAATTTGAAGAATAGGGGAGGAAAAACATTCCTGGCTAATTACAGGCTTCGACCAGTAATGCAATCCCACAACCTCGAAATAATGAGGAAGGCCAAGAATGTAAAACAGAAGGCACACTACGAGGGATCCAAAAGACTAAATACCACACATGTAATTACACATGAAAGTCAAATACTGACACACTAATTTGCTGATCACAGGAACTCTGAAACTACCCAACATTTCACCGTTAAAATCGACACATTTCTCAATCTTAGGCCCTGAATGTGTACTCATAAATATCTTTGTAAAATAACTCTAAAATTATTGTTTTCAAATATACTTATTTAGCGATGATTTCCCAGGGAAAATTGCAGGTGCAAATTATTTGCAAAGATATAATATATTTCTGTAATTCCTTACACGGTTTTCAGACCATTATTTCGCTAAAAGTTGTCCACTATCACAGAAATAACCATTGTTATGAGACAGTGACAGAATTTGGCCAGGATTTCATTTCACGGGTGAGGGGTCCATATTGATTATAACCAGGTGGAGAACTTAAGAAAGAATACAAAACCCACATTTTTTATTTTTTAATAAAAACATATTTACTCTAAAATCTGTTCAAACTTGAATAAATGAGTTCAACTTTCCTTAAAAAATATATACATTTTTAGTGTGCCGTTTATTTGTATCAATTCAAAATTCTGGTGGGGGTCCGGACTCCATGGCTATGTCACTTACAATTTTCATTTCACCTTCTCAAGGAGTTTCTCTCTATATGAACCATGTAATTATTAAATCAATACTATGATCCACCAAACAGAGTGAGAGGTGCTGGCGAGTAAAAAGGGGGAGTCAAGAAAGCACAGTTTAATATAATAAGGGGAGGAACTGGTTAGCTGAAATGAGAATGGGGGAAAATAAATTATCGAATAATTAACAGTAGGGAATAATGACATCCTATCTTCTTACAACTGTCACTTCAATTTCTTCCTCCATAACCCTCACTATGTTTCAGAGTGTTGTGGCATAACCCGAAAAATAACGGGCAACTCAGGTCATAAAACGATCGAGCGAACGTCTGTTAGAACAAAGTTTTGCATGCAAATATGAGCAAGCGAGAGCAGTTTTGGGTTCGTTAATATCATGGCAGTTGGTAAAAGGAACCCTAGGGTTAAGGTAGTTGAAAGTCAGATAAACGTCTTCATCGGAGTGAGACTAAGAGAGTAGTAGTCCAATCCTATCCCACCGTTGCACAAAAAAATGAGAAGTGAAAGAGCAATACGTACATATAAGGAAACAATCTTAAGGGTAGTTGGCTAGCATTCTATGGGAAAAGTCAATCAACAGAAAATCAGCCACACAGCCAGTTAAACGAGGAAAAACTGTTAAATTTACCGAACGGTGACTATTGTATATTATGAAATAGATTATGAATATTATACGATTAGATGTAAAATGAAAAAAGGAGTTTAAAAAACCAGGGATGTGAAACGTAACCGAACCTCTGAAGCGGTACGGTTCCACGTGAAACCGAACCTTTTTCTCGGTAAGAGAGCGGTTCGGTCCGAACCGAACCGTGTCTGCGAAAGAGAAGAGGTTCGGTTCAAGCTGAAGCGGAACCGGCCGTAACAATTTGAACCGCTTTTGGAGCGGTTTTTTTCGGTCCAGTGGCGGTACAGGGGCGCAAGGGGAAGGGGAGCAATCCCTTTGGCAGGGACTGTGAAAACTGATATATGTAATATGACACGTAAATGCTGCTGCTCGCTGCTGCGTTCGAGTATAAGGGTGCTATCTTAGAATATTGAATAATATTTGTTATTTTCCTTCTCAAACCACTATTTTGATCGTTGGGTGTTTTACTCCTTTCATATTTTCCGCTCCCTCCGAAACTTTTACTCTAAGACGACCACTCGTAAGCGTTAAGCCGGTGTCCCACGGTAAATTTTTTCGTAAATTTATTCATGAATACTCTCATAGTTACACTGCGCATGCGCAAGCCAATATTCATAAAATTTCTGTAAATAAGAAAACTTTTTCATGAAACTCAGACACTGATTGGCTTTTCTGACACGCCTTATCACGATATTTTATCGTGATATTTATCGTGATATTTTATCGGGCGTGATTGTTTTATCGAGCACAATATCACGATATTTTATCGACCGCAATATCACGATACTTTATCGACCGCAATATCACGATACTTTTTCGATCGCAATATCACGATATTTTATCGACCGCAATGTCACGATATTTTATCGACCGCAATATCACCATATTTTATCGTGATATTTATCGTGACATTTTATCGGGCGCGATTATTTTATCGAGCGCAACTTCACGATATTTTATCGTGATATTAATTGTGATATTTTATCGAGCGCAATATCACGATATTTTTAGGTAATATTTATCGTAATATTTTATTAGGGCGCAACATCGTGATATTCATCGTTATATTTTATCGGGGCGCAATATCGTGTTATTTATCGTGATGTTTTAACTCAGCGTGATATCGTGATTCTTTATCGGAACGTGATATTGCGGTTTTTATCGCGTGATATATCACAATATTTTGAGACGCGATAACACTATATTTATCGTCACGAAATAAGTTGTCGTTTGATGCGCGATAAGGCGATATTTATCGTTACGATATGAGTTATCGTTATCGCCAAGATACGATATACTAAAATTATCATATCACGATATTGAATCACCAATATCGCCCAGGCCTAGTTCCGGCGACTCTGGGCTAGCGAACTGCTATAAAAATATCTTCTCTGATTGTACAGAGACCACACTATTGATGGCAGCACAAAAAGTTCTCTTCTCGGCCGTCAGCCGATCAGCGCCTAATTCATGAATTTTTCCTGCTCGTGTGACATGGGGTCCAACAGTTCACGAATCTCTTTTCATGAATAAATTTACGAAACAATTTACCGTGGGACACCGGCTTAGAAACAAAACAACTAAGGGTTCCACATAGCATGGGCGATTTTGCTGCAGCTGCATGTGTTGGGCGGTATTCCCCTTTCAAGATTTCTCTTTGTTTATTTACGATGGTGGATTAGGGTGTCCCTTGGTGTGCACCACTCAGCCCGGCTCGCTAAGGTCGGAGGGGGGGGGGGCGAGAAGAGGTAAGAGGGTGAGGAAGTATAATAGCACGCTGTAAGTGGCAAGATTTAGTCGGTACGTTTGTATGTACATTGAGGACAGATTTCTCGGAAGTGCCTTCGGCATGTCATAAACATGGGTGTGAGGGGTGAGGTTTGTCATTACTCGCTTCCGAACTGAAGCCGAAAACAAATTTTAGTTAGCTTGACAGGGTTCATTCACGCCACTTATTGCAGATCTTGAGAAGAATATTCTACCAAATGCTCAAGTTAGTTTAATTTTTTACTGGTAGTTTGAATTTTAGTGACAAATTGGTGCCAAAGAAAATATAGTGATCCAGAACGATATGAACTAGTCAGTGCCGACCTTGCAGCTCCTACCACGAAAGTAAGCGTTGAAAGGCTTTTTTCACACACCAAGTTTATACTGCAATAAGCAGATTACGTTTAAAAATCGTCAACGACATTCAATTGGTTAGATGTAATAGAATATTCAAAAGAAAAGAAGAAAATCAAGATTTGTGAGTCACTAAATTACATTTTTGGCATAAAGTTTTTGTAAATGTTTCATTGATCTCATGTCCTTTCCAAATACCTATTATAACACCCTTTGATGTCCATACTTGTATAAAAAAATTAGTCGCGTATGTTCTGCCACGTCCTCTTATGTTTACCTCATCAGAATAATGAGCTGTCAATGAGAAAACCGTGTTGCTTCCATAAGATTTTGATGACACGGTTTATAACCATAGGAACGAGCAGTAAGTAGGATAGGGAAACCCAGAGAGAATTCCGAAGCGAACACGCTTTTGCAACAAAAGAGGGATGTCCTTCTGTATGGTCAACTCCACCGCGTTCATAGCATGAGTCTTGAGTATGTGCTGTGTGCGACCTGGGATTCCCAGCCTGAGTATAACGGTAAGGTGGGTGGAAGGGTCGGGGACCCTCCTAACACGTGGTCGTGACCGTCCCACCCCTGAGGCTCATAAAATGACCGTCCCTGAGAGGGCCACAAAATATTCAATAGACAGATGATAACAGCGCATCGTGTTTGGTTTGGATCTCGTCGTTTCCTTCAGTCCCAAGACGTCACAGCGCTCACTTGATCAGTATACCAAGGTTATCGCTCAGAGCGGCAAAATGGACCCAACCTTCATTTGGTAAATTTTACTCCGTACCGAACCGTTTTTCCTAGTTTGGAACCGGAACCGAAACGATTTTTTCGTTTCTGAAACAAGATTCTCAAAAACGGTTTGGTTCCACGTTTGTTACGAACCCATTTTCGTTCCAAGCGCTTTTGTTACAGAAGAGGTTCGGTTTCATGAACCGTTTCTTTGGACCGAACCCTTCCAGAAGCGGTTCATGGAACGAAATTTCGTTACGTTTCACATCCCTGTAAAAAACTGGATTTCAATTTTTTATGCCGTCAGAAAAAGTAAACAAATAACATAACGTAAAGAATAACAAATTTACCTGGGGAAAAAAATTAAAAAGATAGTAAAAATATAAAAAATGAAATAAATATTGCAAAAATCGCATATTAATTTAAAATAAATAACAGTGAAGTATATGAAAACATTAATAAAAAAGCTGATTTAGTGACAGATATGTGGGAAGGCTTTAATAATGACATCAACAAAGGGGGATAAAATAACAGAGCTCAAGAGTGGGGGAGAATGTATTGTTGGGGGGGTCGGGGGGGGTTAACGAGCGGCTGGGCAGGGGGGGAGGGGGCAGGGGGGGGGTGCGTCCCATCGGCATTTGCCCAAATTCTCCACCGGGCGGACCACACCGCAGCTGCCACCTAGGGTAAATATTTTGCATTCCTCTTCCGCTCGTTGCGTCCCCCGTGGGACGACGCTGGATGAAAAAAAAACGGCTGAGCCCTGGATGCCCTGAACCCTTGCCCAAGCTCCTTTTTTTCCGTCATGCGGAGATTCATTTTTTTCCTTCGAAGCGTTGCGAAGCTTTTTTTCCGGCATTTTCGGAATTTATTCCCTACCTCTACCGATAAAAGCCGGAGCTTTTAAACACCGCAGGAAAATGCCGTACAGAAACCTGAGGCGTTTTGTTACGTTTATTGCAATCCTTCAACCCCTGTTTATTTATGGATTTTCCGGAATGCGTTTTTCAGATGTTTTTCCAACTACGATTTTAAATAAATTCTGTAAACATTTATTTCAAGCCTAGAACGTTCTTAAATAGCAGAATTTTTTGCTACATTATTTTTTACCTTTACCCAGCCCTTTATGGTTTCTGACACTACCGACATTTTATGGAGGTAGGCCTCAAGGAGACTATCTCAATTGCCAACATATGACGGTAACACTTCCATCCTTCTTGCAAGCTAAAATATGGGGAGAGTGTAGCAACCCTTAGAGCTTTCGTATTTTTCTTCTGACTGAATGCTATTCCGAATAAATGACATTAAGTCATAATAGTATAAATGGTGGGAAGGCAGCACTTGAAATTCAGACAGTACAAATCTCTCAATGAAATGCAAATCATTAGGATGCAATCAAATGGCTTAATTTCGTCACGTGCTTTGATTTACACGTGGATATAGCTTTTAGATGCATATTTAACTCTAAATTTAAGTTGGAACTTTTAGTCAACGGCCGATTCCACGTGCATGTTCTCTCTGGTAATATTTATCCGTTGAATGGGAACTTTAAATGTGAAAGTTACATGTCACAGTTATATGCTACAAAGCAATCTGAGGGAAATGTATGCATGATCAATTGGCATTCTGGGCGATAAGTGTCTTCTCAAGAATCCAAGTTGGGATACAGTGTTTTCAATCATTACATTTAATTGTAGATACAGCATTATTGCATTGATGCATTACTCTAAATACAGAAAAGTTAAGCCTTTTGCATCATCCGGGTACAGTAAATTATTATTCAAAATGCAATCATCTGTTTTTTGCCTTCATGAAACTTCTTTTGATTCTTGAAAAATAATTCCATAATAGTTTAGGCCCATAAAATGAATTTAAAAAATCGGGTCATCTCCTCCCTTCTTGCATCTTCTCACTGATATTCATTAAAAACAATTTTCAGAGGATAAAAATATCAGCCTGAATGAATTTGGTACAAATACTCTTACAGATGATTGAGTATTCAAAATCATACACGTAAATGATTTTATGGGAATATACATCTTTATTTTACCTTACCTTTATTCTACAGAAACATATTAATTTAAAAGATCTTAGGCTTTTCCGGCGAATAATATTGTAAAATCTTCTCGGTTTTGCCACCGGGTAAGGCATTTAAAGGCTTATTACATATTAATTTTTTTACCTCAATTAAAACATGATGATATTTTACGTTCATCGTAATGGCAAAACAGCGCGCTATAACGGACCGATTTATATAAATCACTTAGTAGAACTTTAGAGACCCTTCCTACCCGGTTGGTACACAAAATACACTTCCTGAGATACGGAAAAAAACTGTTTATTCCCAACAAAAAAAAATGACGAAGCAGGTGCAAACTCAAACAGTGAGTGAACTAAAATTGTAAAGCCAAGCTACTTCGATGAAAACGGCTTAAAAAAATGAGCTAGCTGAAAGTCTTCACTTTTCGTTTCCGCCCGAGTAATTCAGGCTTGAATATTTATCGGTGGTAAAAACTTAATCTGGAAAAACGTACAGGTTATTGGAAATATGCCACACTTTAAGCTTTAGTATGCGAGGGAAAAAATGTGCATTTTTGCTGAGAGAGATTCCGATACACTAAAAGTCAACAGGCAGCCGCGAGAGATGTCTGCATTTTTTTCCGATCTCCTTAAGGATTTCGGGCCAGACGGCGAAACCCACTCCCGTCTCACTAGGAAGCCTGAGGTCATGAAATCACGTGCACTTGAATACGTTCCGACAACGGGCGGGATTTGAGGTTGTGGTTGCGCATCGCCGTCGACAAAAGCCCTTTCCTCAGTTCCCTTGGAGACCCCCGATCTCAAGAGTGTCACGTGTCGGGAAGAGTGTTACCCAACGGCAAGCATTCAGCCAGCGAAGACGACGCTGGAGGGGGACACCAACAGAAATCGCCTCTCTCTTTAGCGAGAAAGGAAGGAAAGTGGACAGATATCCGAGAAGAAGGGATTTATATAAAAAAAAGACGAATCGAAACGAAAAAAAAACGGGAAGGAAGACGAGGATAAGATGGCATACGTGGGATCGCTCCTTTTATATTGGAGCCGCTTCACGAGAAACACTTTCTGAGCACGGCGAGTGGGCGACCTGAAACCTTAGAATTCGATCACTTCATCCCGTCTTTGGGGCAAAGATAAGAAACAATCAAGGCTCATGGGAAGAGGAGAGTCTCCGATTATTCCCTTCATTGTGACGTGAAATAAAGAAGGCACGGTTTTCAGAGGGTTCTTAAAGATATCCGCCGCATTTCTCCGCCACAGGAATGCCATGTTAATCAATTCACGTATTTCATCTCAAAAACAATCCAAGTCTATACAGTGGTCATTCATAAAAGTGAACGTTGGAAATTTTTTTATCCTGCAGTTTTGCATCACAATGGAAAGGAAACTCCAGGTATATCATTAGAGTCTTCTTCAAAGATGATGACATTCAAATGAAAGGGGACATGATGCCGAACAGATACCCGGAGATGCCTTAGCACTCCTAAGGGACGACACTCACCATGAAAATATTGTTATTATAACCGGGATTTGAACCCGAATCTCCCACTTGCCGGTCAGGTGTATTAGCAAGCTTCATCAAGCCACGAAGCTATTTAAGTTCACGGCGAATGTCGGTGGAGGTTTATGCAAAGTAGATGTCTTCGTCTCGAGTCTACACCGTACCAAAGGAGGCGTTGCTGTTCTCGATAAGCCGCGTGTCGCGGTGAATAAATTCAATATTGTCTCACAGTAACGGATAACTTTTTTCAGACAATAAAACTGCGAAAATTACACAAATTATTTTGTACGCTGTCATGCGCATGGGTGCAATGATAAACCAAAACCATAGATAAACACCAAAAGGAAAAACACTGCAGTGTAGAACAGAGACGATAACATCTGGTTCCCATAAACCCCCGTCAAAATTAACTCCAAACTATTATGGGTAAGCGGAAATTGGGAGATTCAGGTTAAAATATCGAGCAAGTCAAATGATTTTTTTCTGGTAAACCCCATTCCTTTGGTGATCATCTTTGCAACCGTTCACGTGATTAGGCATAACAAAATCATGATTGCCTTTTCGCAGGGCATTACACTTCTTCAACAAGTTTGCATCAACGTCGAGTTACACTTCTTATTTGGTTATAACTCATACCGACAACGCAACGACGTCAAAAATCGGGACCCAACTTGCAAGGATATAATTCTTCCGAAAAAAATACAGTACATGTTAAAACTCACCAAAGCGTACAAATTTTCCTGAGAACAATTTTAAAAATTAGGATGTGAGTCAATTGAGACTCGAAGTGTAAAGGCCTGAGCTAGGCTACAAGATGAATTCACGAATCAGAGGTTGACAAGGATGAAATTATTCTAACCACCATCTGCATATGAAGATCCGAAAAAATGCCTAATTACAGATATATGAAGGGGCACGTAAAAAATCCTATTATCCTCCCATTATATACGACCGCATCATAGAGAAAACAGTGTTTTATTTTTTTTATTTCATTTATGCAGCTTTCCTTTACATTTATTTTTCTCTCCTCCACCAATTCATGGCAGGTGTCATTCTCTAGCACATTTCCCAGTGACAACCTGTTGGGTAATATGTAACTAGAGATGAAGTGCTGAATGGCTTCCGGTATTCCACCGCGTGGTGTGTGTTTAGTAATGACGACAGTTTCGTCATTCAGCACTTTATCATGAAACACCGCGGAAACTTACGTCAGCATTGTAACTACAGATTATTCAAAAGAACAAAGAAAGTTCTAAATATATGCAGGAGAATGATCTTAAAGCATTAATTCAATTAATCCCTAATGTAATTGCTATTATTTGAAATAATTCTGATAAAGAATATTCTACTTCTCCCAGCACTCCATTAACTCGAACTATAAACTACTTACAGTTTGGACGCAAACGATAGTCGAAAAAATAATACCGACCCCAACTTCGCACGCAGGCACGCATTTAATGCGTACATGGAAAGTAGTACCGAAGAAAAGGCAAGAAAGGTTTTAAGGGTACACTATCCCAGGATAATAAGGCATCCATATCATAAAAAGAACCCACAAACATCCAGCAACTCAAACATGGTATTTAGGACGAATTTCAATAATAATTAAAACATATTGTTTGCGTGGTATTATACGGCAGTGAAGCCTGGACGACAACAACAACAGAAAAAAGAAAATTGGAAGCGATAGAAACGTAATTTTGAGCAGTTCGTGCTGGCAGCAGCCGAGACTCTTCGGGTGGTGCAGCCAAGTTGTGTGAGCGGTGGGTTGGAGGCCGAAAGAAACCGACACGTAGAATAAACCATCCCGATGAGTGCGAGACGCACCCCTACCGGTCAATTGACAAATGGCGCACTTGACATGAGAAGATTGTGGTGTCGTGAAGGTGGTGTTTGTGTGAAGGAGGAAACTTAAAACTATAGAGATTTATGGTGAATACACAGGAGTACATAGGAACTATAGACTAAGAAATGATATGATACATTAAGGGAAAATACAAATGGCAGCCTCACGACAAAACAGAGGGTGAGGCATGCAACTAAGAAAAACAATGGCTGTCATTATTTATGTGGCTACAGAGAAATGCCAATTTCATTATTTTTAATTCTTTTTTTAACATATCTTTTGATTTTTTGTTTTCGCTTTTTGATGAAAATAGCATTTTTGTTATTTTTTTCATTGGCATATACAGTTTGTCCTCGTTTAACGTTGTTAACTCGTTCCTAAGAAAGTAGACGTTAAGTTAAAACAACGTCAAACGATGCAGTATTTTCCATAAGAAACAATGTAAAAAATTAAAATCGGTTCCAAACTTGACAATTCTTCATTTCATAGCAATAACGATTTCCGCACAGCACAGCGATAAAAGGTTGTATATGTGGCATTATTGAATGAAGCCTTCAAACTAATTTTCTAAAACATTTTAATGGTGAAACTTTGATATTTTCACTCACAAAAGAAATTTTGGAATTATTCTCTATCATGGCGGCACGAAAACTACAGGTGATAGGATCTTACTGTCGATATTTAAAAATACAGGGGACCTGGTTGAAAGGCGCTATCAATGGATTTATGCACAAAAATTGCCAATTTCCTTTAAATTTAGTAGGAAAACGCATTATCACGACATAACACAAAATATGACAAGACTGTCAAGTTCATCAAACATTCAATCATAATAAAAATAATAAAAGTTGGCAAGACTGTCACGTTCATCATTAAACTCGATCTGTGCCATGCGACTACAGAATACGTCCAGGCCGAAGAGTTATAATTCCTCCCGATAGGAGGATCGGGGAGGAGAGGAGTTTCCTTATTTGGTCGTTGAATGAATTCTTGGAGAAACAGTATATATTTCTGTGTGCGAAGTTGCAATGTATGGGATTTAGGAAACAGCAGCGAACCATCACCGGTTCAATTTCCGCACGAGGTGGACACCAGCGAGCCTGGGTTGGAACTCCTAGTAAGCTGTTTAAACCGATTAAACAAGAGGAAACCTCATTCATCTCCACATATGACCGGCCGCTCTCGCCCGCAGACTTCCTCGTTCCCCAAAAACTGATTGCCTGCCTCTCCAAACTAACTGCTCTCACTTAGATGGCCAGCGTTTTAAGTCTAGCAGACGACGCCTTGACTGCGAAAAGCGTAAAACGCACCTCAGCTATCACGTAGAAGAACTGAGGGGAAAGAAGAAATGACTCCCTCTTGGAGAATTTTGCGTCCAAACACCATGCTTATCGTGGCACCACATATTTTCGCGGCAGTACCACTTTGCAACTTAACATACATTTTCTTAAAAGAAACAATGTAATACTTGGCTGTTGATAATATAAAAAAGGAAGATGGGACCGTTTAAATCTTATACTTATATATCTTATAAGAAAATAAATCTTATCTTTTCTCATAATAAAAGCCCTTGTCACTCACACACACACACTGACTCAGGAACACTGTAAGATGGAGCCACAGTCACTTAAATTTCAAAATACCGTTATTAGATGGAGCGACAATCACTTAAATTTTAAAATGCCGTTATTCAACTGCTTGCAAGAAAATTCATTAATGCGAGAATCGTTTCTGATTTGGCTCCGACTGAGACAACGCTCCCTTTCATCTTGCGATGACGACAATTTCCAGTGATTCCGGCATATGCGACTACAATCAACAAGTCGCAGGGTCATTCGTTTGACCACGTTGGACTTCCAACTCCAAGCAGCAGTATTCTCACACGGACAACTGCACGTTGCTCTATCTCTCGCAAATAAACGGAAAGAATATAATTTTTTTAGTGTTGGGAATAAACTCATGATATCAAGTGTCATTTAATTTCAATCCCTTCCTTCAACAGGTGAGCGCCACAGGCGCCTTTTAAAACCTAGTATGTAATACAAACTCTGCGAAGTAGAAGAATGAAACTGATTGGACACATTTATCAATATTATACATAGCCCCTTGTAAACAATAATGGAAGGCAAAATGAATGGGAAGAATTAACGAGGAAGACCAACGATGGAATTAATTTTAAAAGTTGTGACGGCCGTTTAATAAAAACTTATGAAGGAGAATTATGGTAAACAGAATGCATCATTAAACCAATAAACAAAGTAGCAGTCAACCAATCATACCGATTTTTAATTTCTGATGCTGACCAAAGTAAACGATATCTTTTTAACACATAAGTATCAACCGCATTTTATTAAATTCACCAGCCTAACCAAACTTAATTTTTCTGTGAAACACAGATGCGCTTGTATTTTGAATGGTATACATATTAAATTCTGCAACAACCTTGACTCATATCATTCAGAATTAATACAAAATGGGTTCCCGCATGAGATATAAGAAAATATGAAAGCATTTATTCCTCGGCAGAGCTGCGTAACTACTTCAACGACAAAGTTCAAGAAGGAAATCCCTAGAAGAATATTTATCCGATTATTGAGTGGCCTGAGAATCTTAACTCCTATATCCCACCAGACTTCTAGACATGAAGTACCAAGAAAAGTTTTCGCAATAAACCAGCAGAAGATGAAGGAAGACATCCTCTCACTCCGAGTCGCCCTTGAGGAGGTCAAACGAGATTTTTTTCGACGAATTTCGAAGTTCGACACATGGATGTTCGGTAAAGTATGAAAACTTCAGAACTGTGAGGAGAAAAAGTTCAAACTCTCTTAGTAATCCATATAAATGATACGAGTCAACTTTCGAGTATATTGGGAAAGATACGTAAGTTCCTTTATTTCCGAAGAGTACTTCAACTCGACAATCCAGGTAGACATGTTTGACAAATTGCGGCAAGGGAGACTCTTCTCCTACATAATAAGAAAGTTTAACTCCCAAATGGCGAAAGCAGATTACTAATTTCATAATTACACTAGTAATGAAACAATTTTGGTAATTCCAACAGATATATTCACATTCTCGATCCAATGTTTAAAATGTTTTTCCATCGTCAACCAAATTACTGGGTCGGTACAATTACTATTACATACTGTCTTTAGGAAGTTATTTCATAGGTGGTGTATGAATGAAGTTCAACCAAGGAAGTGCACTCATTACCATTGCATTTGAGAGAAAAAAAATTATAATTGTTTCAAAGATCTCACTTTAAGGTGGAAAAGTAAGTTAAGTAAAGTAAGTTTATTGCTTTCAACAAACAAACAGATTATTCAATTAATTTAATGACAAAAAGAAACAAGAAAGCTGGGTTGCCTCAAAGGGAAAACCTGTGCTGAGGCAACCTTTATGAATGTATATGCATTGCCAACGCTTCAATGTTTTACATATAAAAGTGAAAGGAATTAACCATTTACAATAATGCCATTAATATCAGACGAATAATGCCATTAACAAAAAGAAGACAAGTTCTTTATAAAAATAAATTATTGAAGACAAACCTTTTCGATAACACTTAATATAATATTAAGTGGTATTGTAAATGTTTACCTACATTAAATCATTTTCACAATGGAATACCATCAAGTCGCTGTGAAAAGTGTTTTATTCATGAGTAGGTACTGATTTACTTGCGAAATAACTTATTAAAAGGTAGAAAAAGTATGAATAGTCAAAAGGCTTTGTAAACTCCACATGATTTTCATTCCACTGTTGGTTGCAAGCTTGGCTTAAGCCCCATCTGGGATGTCGGCGAAGGAATACTCTGGTAACCCTGCAGTGCAATGAACTAATTGACGCGGCGGAACAATATTATGAACATGCGAAAGTTGAAGGCTCATGCTCCCTGTACAGGAGAAAATATAATGTTATGTGTCCTGGCTGGGAGAATAGAACGGCCTTGCCAGCGCTCTCTAATAATAGGTAATTTCTTGAATAAATATTGCCTCAAAAGAACTTTCCTCCATCACATTCTTTGTTCATTGACGAAACACTCAATGGTTTTGACACCTTTCGATAACCCGAGTGCTAAACCTTCCGTGGGAATACTAAATCCTGGCATAAAGGAGGTTGCTTGCAGCAGCACGCTTTCCCATTCTGATTTTGGAAGACGGGACACCTTTGAAGGAAGAGAGACAATTATTCTCCTTCATTGGAGAACGAAGCTAAGAGCGTCGTCGGTTGTACGTGCCAGCCAATTAGCAACCAGAGCAGGGAAGTGGAAGATTAAAAAAATACCTTCGAATCGGGATTGAGAGAAAGTAAAAAAAAGAAACAAATTAAAATGAAGCCATTTGGCTTACTACCAAATGAAAATAGACAGAAGAGAAAGAAAGGAACGAGTTTCTCATAAAATTTACTGAGGTTAATGAGCGGAAAAACGCACTGGCCAAAGAGTTGGTTGCTAACTGGAGAGATCAGATGGCAGGCAGCCCGGTGAAAGGCTTACAGAAAGAATTAATGAAAAAATGGGCATAGGCGTAGCTTCGTAGAGTGGCAATTTAATCAGTAGTTGAAGGAGGGAGAAAGCGAGTAAAATTCAAGGCTTCGTAAGAGATGTGGTTTCGCAGAAGCATGGAAAAATTAGCAATGGCATTAAAAAAAATAAATAAGAGCTACTTCAGATGCTGTGATAAGAAAAAGAGTGCTTATAGTAGAAATTCAAGAAGGATGTAATGAGATAAAATATACCTACGCCAATTGAGGGGAAAACTATGAGTACGGTATATCTACATCTACAAAATACCCGGAAAGCCACCTCAAGGGTGTATGGCAGGGTATGAGTAGTCACCAACATGCATTACACTATACTACGCTAAATTTAGTGTATCTACGACTAATGATGCACTAGCATACATCGCTAATGCCTGTCACGAGGCGAAGCCTCACAAGCATGCACTACGCCACAGATATACTACCAATGTTAGAAGGGGCCGATGGTATTTATGCATATTGCAACTACAAATACGGACAGAGATTCAAGAGTTATAGGGAAAACATACACATCATGCTGTAAGCACTAGGTAGCAGATAAGGATACAAGTATTAGGGAGAACTACTACTACTACTAAGAGCTACACTACCTATCGACAAAACTAGCTAAAAGTCTCATTGGCAGGGCGCTCATCTACATCTACAAAATACCCTGCAAGCATCTACCTCAGGGGTGTGTGGCAGGGGGTGAGTTTACACCAACATGCATTACATTATACCCTAAAGTTAATGCAACTAAATATTATGGCCTAACTCTAAATATGATGGGCAATCAGATCAGAGGAAAAGGATAGGCATTTTTGCAGTTCTGAAGATCGAACAGAAGTACTCTGATCAGAATAATGAAAAAGTTCAGGGACTGAGAAGTGGGACTAGACGCCGGTTGGTCTGGCTCGCAGGTCTGGAAAGCCATAGTTCACGGGTGCAAATGTGCTCCGGGCAAGGATGTTTAAAATCATCATCACCATAGGTGCTTCTGTCCTCAGACAGGTTTCAACGGTAGCGTTGTCTTCACAGCATTCTGTCCTGGGCCTCTCTCTTAATTTCTGCAAAAATCCTTCCTTCTTTTATATCCCTCAGCATACCGTGCCTCCTTCCTCTTCCTCTCTTCCCTTCTATTATTAATTTCTGTAGGATGTTATTCCTTAAAATATGTCCTATCCATTTTGCCTTTCTCTTTTTAATTTCTCCCAGTAAACTTCTTTATTCTCCAATCATCCGTAGCACTTCTTCATTCGTGATCTTATCTTTCCATCCAATCTTCTCCATTCGTCGCCATAGCCACATTTCAAAGCTTTCTACGTACTTTTCTCTCTTCTTTAACGTCCACGTCTCGCATCCATACAACACAATGCTCCATATAAAGCATTTTGCAAATATTTTCCTAATATCCATCTTGGTGTTCCTTGCTGTCACCAGTTCCTTAATCTTGCTAAATGCTACTTTTCCTTGCCCAATTCTGCTTTTAATTTCTTCAGTACAGTTGCCATTCTGTGTAACTATACTTTCCAGGTACTTGAAAGAGCTTACCTGTTATAATTTGTCTTCCTCCAGCCATATTTTTAAGGGCCCTTCTGTCTTCGCTATTCTCATTACCTTAGTTATATTTCTATTTATTCTCATTCCGTAGTCTTCACTCTTCTTCCTAATTTTTTCTTTCATTTTATGAAGTTCTTTTTCATTCTCTGCAATTATAACCTGGTCATCAGCATATTTGATGGATTTTATTCTCTCACCTCCCACTTTTATCCCCCCGATGTCTTCTAAAGCTTCTTCCAGCAGTTTGTCAGCATACAAGTTAAAGAGGCATGGTGACACCAACCTTGCCTAACTCCCCTTCCAATAGTGGTTTCCTTTGTTTCTTCGTCCCCAGTTCTTACCGCAACTTTCTGATGGATGTAAACTGCTTTATTAATATTCTGTCCTTCCATTCTATGTCTATCTCTCTCAGAAGATCTAATAAGATATCCCATCTGACCCTATCACATGCCTTTTCATAATCAAGAAAGCATACGCATATCCCACGGTTCAAAATAGTTATCTCTTTTATTTATACCTTTAATGAAGAATTTTCCTTGTAACAATACGCATTATATGCTTAAACGAAATACTCCTCTGTTGAAAATGTATGATTATTATAATTTATATGACTAAAGGTTGGCCAAATATATAATGCCAAATACCTTTAATTGTATGCCTAAGCAACTACATATCCTAAAAGGTTTGGCAGAAGTTCAGAAAAAGGTCAAAGAATGATTAACTAGCGAAATTAAGAATCTTTAATCTCTTATAATAATTTGTTACACTTATGGCAAAGACATTTTGCCTTATTAAATATCAAAGATTTCGGAGGCGTATTTAATAAAAATAGTTGAGAGGAAATCTAAAAACAAACTCTTTTTCTTCTTTAATTCCTCTGACTGAAGCGGAATAAATTCCGGGTGGCGTTCACAGGATTACCGCCGCTTTCCTCAGCCTCCTCCCGGCTAGACATCCGGGATAGAAGCCGGTTAAAGAGAGGTGACCGGAATTAATGCGTAGCCATGGGCTGGAGGAGAGTTGGCCACGGGCTGAGAAACGGAGCAAAATGTTCATGTGTACATATGTGTGTGTCTGTTCCACCACTCGTCCGATAAATGCTAATCTAAGGATCGGCAGGAAGGGACAGGGTTGATTGAATATTTGATTGTATCCGGAATGCGTGCAAGAGCGCGCGCGCGCTTTCAGATTCCATTTTCGTCCCTCGCGGACTTGGAAATGAGACGACTGTAGACGACGCCAAAATGGAGCGGGTGGAGAGATTCTGGTGGCGCTGCTGTGCGGTGGACAACGGTCAGCGAGACGGGCCCGAGTGATCGCGACGCAGCGGACAAAACCGGGGAAATGGAGGTGAGTTGCGGGGAATGGTTGGGTGGGGGGAGGGTAAGGACGGAGAGCCAGCGGGCTGGGAACCCAGCTCCCTTCATCCCATCACATGCCCCGGGGAGCCTGCCATATCAGCTATTTTGGGCCCATTATCATAATCCCATCGTCTACGGTGGTCGACTGCGGCACAATTTGATATTTCCACCTTCCAGCTGTTGAATTCTTTCCTCTACATGAAGCCACTCTTTCGCGTCACATGAAAGGGACAAAGATAAAACAAAGCGCAAGTGCCTATCAAAGCATGGATTCTTTACTTTGCACAAATAATGGCAACTAATTAAGCACAATTATAAAAGAAATAAGATCCGGTTTGACTTGGTGAAAATCCATTTTAGGGAACGAAAATAAAACTTTCACAATCCAAAATGTTTGTTCAAAACATGTAAGTACGCAAAATCCGGATTTAAATGCTTTTTCGTCATCACCAATCAAGAGGTTAATCAAGCATCTGATGACGATGCAAAAGCATTGAAATCTGGATTGCGCGTACATGTTTTCACCAAAAATTGTCGATTGTAAAAGTTTTATCTTCGTTATACAAGCACAGTTATAAACTAGTATATGTATTTAGTTCGAAAAACTATATCGATTAATAAAAATACGGATTCAGGTGTGTTGCGGTGGAACCGTTTCATACTATGAGAAACAAAAAACTTGCAGTTTCCACTAATCAAAGATTAATAACGACTATTTTCGATGTTACTGCATCATCTTCAAGTTTTTGAGGACTTGGAGATGTAGTAACATCGAAACTAGTCGTATTAAATCTTTTGTTAGTGGAATACTACAAGTTATTTATTTCCGTTGCTATGCCGATCAATTTGGGCACATCATGAGGCACAATCATAGATTAAAGAAGATAATAGATAGAATTATATGGTATGATAACACAGATGTACATTTTACCCATTTAAATGTGCAATCGGCCATATTATATAGAACAGTAGTGTAGTCAATACGCCACAAACATAGGTATTGGTAGTGGAATTACCGCGGTATCGTAAATGATTTTTACATGCACAATGGAAATAAGTTTCTAAAAACAAAGCATTATTCATTTTTAAAACTGGACAAATTTTGCATGATAGCCATTTATGATGATTTTTAAAAATAAAAAATGCTTCTTTATTGCGCGCCAATACGCCAACAACATTTATGCATGAAATAAATCAAGAGGTACGATTGAAGGGAGCAACATTATCAGGATGTAACAGAGCTTCGGATAAACACGAATAAGTGTAATCGCCTAAGAGCTGAAATAAACACGAGGGCAACAATGAGTGTTTGAATAACTGATATTAATCGAAAAAATACACCTACATGCATTAAGATTCAAAAGCTCTTAATATTAGCATAACGCATAACTAACTCATGACTTGGATTCCAGCAAAAATATTTATGTTTCGCAAAAAGATTCTCAGGTCGGGATCATTAGCGCTAATAGAGCAAATTAAGTGCTGCGTTCTGTCAACCTATTGACACAAATTGACTACATAGGCTGAAAAAAAAACCTTACGCTAACTAACTGGCCATGAACCAATCAAACAAGATAAATTAGCATTCATACCTAGTTCCATAGATCTTACTACCGCAGGAAACAATATTTTTGCGCCGATGATAATACAATCTATAAATGTAAATATGTATTTTACGCGATTTCTCAGGAAAAGCGAATGTGATGCCTTCACTTGGTTATTCCGAGAATATTCTGCTAATAACCCACTTCAGAAATTCAGTAGCACATACTCTTAAGATATATTTGAAGCACCTCTTTGCTGGTTTAAACTAAACCCCAATGTCCAAACGGTCAGAATATTTGGCAAAAAATTAACTAAACAAGTTTAAGGATATTTATATCAAGCTTAAGATAAGGAGAGGAAACACGTGAAAGGCAGAATTTGAGTGAAACATATTTCAAATGCTTTTTATCTAACTAATTTCAAGAATCGAATTGAGTCCTCGATTGATGACTTAAAATCAAACTACTGCATTTTCTTCAAATTATATCAGTCACGCGATACTCAGATCCATTTTGCTATAACATTTTATTATGAGACCTAGACTTAAGTTAAAGTAGTAAAAGGTGAGTCTTCATCAAATAAATACCAAGTACAAAGACCATTTTTCCCCGGGAAACGTAAACTATTGGATGCAGTATCTCGAATACATATGTAAAGGAACCAAACCCTCCCTCTACGCAGCTTGCAATATGGAAACGTATAAATACGGCAGTTTCGCTGCTAATTCATTTATTTTCATCTCAGCCTTGCATTTGGTCTCACACCCAGAACGCTGATAACTTGTGGCTCTTAGTAGCTAGTTTGTAGGATTGACAAGCAGCTAAAATAAGAAGACTTTGTTCTTCTCAAAGCGTCCCCTTGACAAAGGCAAGGTAGGCTACTGCGTTATTTATGCTGAAGGTAAACAAAGAGTAGATTGATATCCGTGAATTCGACTATGGTTGGGTGTGCTTTGACACACCATTACCACCCACCGAGACTCCTAATTTTTTTTAAAACAACAGCCACCGAAAAAAGCTCTTATATGGCCTAAATATCGGGTTATTAATAATTAACAACGATTGATCACATACAGTTCTCGCGAGAGCTTACGGCCTTTAGATGCGCAGAACAGAGGGGATGAAATGTGTGGAATGGGTAAAGGAAAGGAACGGAGGGGAAAGTGAGCGCGTGGCAGGCAGAATGACCAACATAGCGTATCAGCGTAAAAATGTAATTCCGAGCCATATTGGACAATTCGACTCGTCTCGGAGCATGGAGCAGGTAGCCGACCCTTCCCCGCCATACCTCCGTAACGCGGCCGGGGCTGTGGAATAGATGGTCTTACGCGATGACTCACAGCTGGGCATTTATATTACTTTACACGTATTAACATTTTTTCAACATTAACAAAAAATAACAAATATAGTCGTGATTCCGCTGAAACGCTGATTGAGTAGACACCAAACTTAGCGCCAATCCGTTGTTTTTCAGTAACGTTGCTAAAATTTTCAGCCGCGTGAAAGTATTTCATCGAGATTTAAGACATACACATAAAATTACGAAATAGCAGTGCATTATAAATTCTTCTTGTACTTAGCTAATGCTATGAATGAAACCGGACTTTGAATACCACTAGCTAAAATTTCAGTCACTAAAATAAGAAAATAAAAAGTACTTGAAGAGATAATGTCAAAAATTGGTACTATGAACATGTATATCCGATGAATAAATGGGACATTGAGAACACAAAAGAGTGGAAATATAAGAATAAATATTCTAGAGGGACAGAGAGAACATATATATTTCATGCAAAAATAAATTGGATAATTTCCGTAATTTATTTAAAAAAGAAAATCGCAAGAAATACGAATGTGATATTTGTTTTTGTTTAATATTGTAGAAAATAGTTAATGCAACTACAAGTCCACTTCCGAGTCATCGGCCTGAGATCTTCAGGCCGTGACCCCCTGGCGCGCGCTAAGGTACAAAGGGACGATGCCCACTCCATAACCCACTGTGGCGAATAGCTGGGGGCATTCAAAGGCATATGACAAATTTCAAAGTTGGCAACGAAAATCGTAAACATTAGCCCGCCGGTGCTACCCTTCCACCCGCGGCAACCGGTTGTTAGAAAATAGACCCTTCCAGTCCCAAAATCGTCTACTGCGCAACGCCATAAGCTTTCGCGAGAACTTGTACAACCATGCCCTGAGAGGTGAGAAATCCTCCCCAGGTGGGACTCGAACCCGCGACCTTCGGGTTAGCAGGCGAGGACGTTACCCCACCCCCACCGAGGCCGGATTTTGACTTTGAGAACAGGAATAATTAAATTTAGCCTGGGACTGACGTAAACCTTTACTTTGTCATAGAAATTACTTCCCATGAAAACACCATGACAAATGGAAGGTCCCTTTTATTCCAAGTCTCAAGGAAACTCGGAGTGACGTGACTTTTTAATTGCTTCCGTACCAATAACGGTTTGGTCCACCAAAGATGGATCTTAGGTAAAATAAAATAATATGAAAGGTAGAGTTGAAAAATAAGTCAGATTTAGACGAAAACACCTAGTGGTACTAATAATTTCGCGTTTTATTTTCATGAATATATTCACGACTCCAAAGAGAAAAACGGGAGTAGTAGCACATTTAAGTATTTGCACAACTTTAACTGAGAAAAGAAGAATATTTAACGCATCACTGAGTCATGTTGACGTCCTAAAAAAATGTATGAAAAAGAAATCCGCCCGAATAACTTTTCCTGGCAAACCATTTCGCTGTCTTCACAAAAAAAGGAAGAGAATGAAAAAAAGGCATAGTCATAAGATGAGTAGTATATTTTTAAGAGAGCAATATCTAGCTCTTTGATTCCGAGATGAAATAGAGTGATCTCAAAATACGGTGAATTTTTTAGCTCCAAGAACTGTAATACTTAGAGATGAACATAAAATATCATCAGAATTGCTCAACGTTTTTCAAATATTCCATTTCTGGATTCTCATCATGAAATCACTTCATAGACTGAATAGACATGATAAATTGTCTTCGGTCCAATTCTGTGTTCAATAAACATTACAATTACCTAACAGAATATGAACAACTGAATGCTAAAAAATACGGCTAGAAAACTTCTTTTTTATCGTCTAACGAGTAAATTATAAGAAATCAGAGAGTGAATATTCCGTTCCCCCTTTTTTCAACAAAGTAAAATTTTTAAGATACTATGCTTCATTAATTTCCATTGAAATTTTCCTCTAGATTCCGTTGGTACGTTGAAGTTTGAGATTTGAAGGGTTATTGGGGGCTAAGGTAACGGTGGGGTGTCCGTGGAAGTGGGGGGAGGGGAAGGATTACGGGCTACTGTTTTTTCCGTGAGGGTCAGAGAGGATTCTAGGAGGGGGGAAAGGTTTTCAAAAAGGATGTCATTATGGTGGTTTGAGCGAGATAGTTCCCTAGTCATAATGGATACCATATTCAAATATAATTTTCTTATTTCAGCAACTGTAAGAAGTATGAAATAAATATTGTAATATTAATGGCGCAAATATATAGTTATATATGACCAAAATTCTCAGTTATTAAATAAATAAAGCTACATAAATCTCTAACTTGACTCATTTTGTCCTGCCGTACGGCTGAAAACCATTCAAAACAGCAGGTTTTTTTGCGATCCTGTAAAAATTACTATGTTGAGTAATAGATTATTTTTTACAAATATTGAGACAACATGCACTCAACACACCGTTAGTTTTTTTACGAAATCTAGGCGCTAGAAGTTCCTATTTTTTTAATATTCTCCCTCTGGAGCGCACAGCCATAATCTATCCCATGTAAAACAGCTTATATTTTCAGGAAAATTACTCGAAAAGTAGTTCGGTGAGTGGTTAATATTTTGATATCATTGGAAAGATGAGAGATTTTTCTTTCAAATGAGGCCAAATTCATCCAATTCTAGGTGATGTGATTTTTCGCTCAAACTACGTAAAGTAGATGACGTTTCTTCATCTGTCTCCTTATATCTAACTCTTCTTTTTTGTCCATTCTCCTCCCTTTTCCCTCCCGGTGTAAAATCTTTGGAGTGAAATCACTGGTTCTCTTCCCACAGGTGTTTAGCAAAGTGGGACTGGGAGAGGTTACATTTCCGGAAACACCTCTTGTGCTCTTCTGCTCTCATTCGGAAAGTGCGGCCCGTCTATCCAATATAGGCTGCTCTGTACTCGTTTCATTCCAATAAATATACACCACTGTTATCTAAGGAATCAATTTTATCTCTTGTTTAATTTAAAAAAATTTAAGTTGTCATTGTTGTAGAAAACTATTTTAAAATGGTCTTTAGGGAACAGGTTGCTTATTTTTTGTGACAGAACTCCGTAATACGGTAATTTACCCCACTTAAATTTTTCTTGCCTGTCCCAATCGGATGAAATAGCATATGGTGTGCTCTTATGGAGCGTTTTTTGAGGAGAATTTTATCTACAAGGCTTTTTTTGTAACCATTAACCGTTGCGATTGATTTAATAGTTTCCAATTCCTCATTAAATTTTACTTTGGAGAGGGGGATATTCAGAAGTCTATTCAGCAAGAAGTGGAATGTCGATAACTCTTGGGATATGTGATGGCGGGAGTCGGAGGGGATTACATGTTCCGTGGTGGTGGCTTTGCGAAAAATAGCAAATTCAAAAGTTTTAATAGTTTTAGATACCATCACATCCAGAAAATTCAATTTTCCTTTTTTTTTCTTCTCACACGTAAACTTGTTACTGTCGCACTGAGTGTTTAAAATTGTTTAAAAAAATGTCCAATTGCCTTTCAGTGCCAGTCCAGATTGCAAAAACGTCATCAACGCAGCGGAACCAGCAATAGATATTCTTAGTGTTCACTGAACCACCATCGAACAGTTTTTGATCAAATTCGTCCATAAATAGGTCGGCTAGGAGCGGTGACAACGGCGACCCCATTGCTAATCCTTCCATTTGTCTATGGTATTCTCCGTTGAATTTTAAGTAATTTTGCTCCACGCACACTTTTAATAGAGACACGAAATCACTGATGATATTCATGCCAGCCGCAAATACGGCAGTAAAATACTGGAACTACTAAAATTAACTTGAAATACTAAAATTAGGGAACTAGACTGCAGAACGGACAGATTTAAAATGTTATTTTTCCCACAAAGTATAAGGGATCATAACAGCGGCCAATGAGACTTTTATCTAGGTTTCTCGATAGGTAGTGTAGCTCTTAGTAGTAGTAGTACTCCCTAATACTTGGATCCTTATCTGTTACCTAATACTAGAAGCACGCCGTGCATGTTTCTACATAAGTCTTGAGTCTCTGTCCATTTGTGTAGTTGCAAAATACACATATATTAACGGTCCCTCTCCATTGTGATAATATCTATTGTGTAGTGCATGCTTGTGAGGCTTCGTCTCGCGACAAGCATTAGCGATTTATGCTAATGCATAATTAGTCGTAGTTACACTAACTTTAGGGTATAGTGTAATGCATGTTGGTGAATACTCACCCCCTACCACACACCCCTGAGGTGGCTTACAGGGTATTTTGTAGATGTAGAATACGTAGAATTGCCGCTGGAAAAAAAGCCTGGACTGGGAATTGAACCTCGGACCTATTGCTTGCCGGGCTCATGCGCATCCTGAGTAGCGTAGTGACCTACGCATTGGCCCGGTAATCCAAAGGTTCGAGGTTCGATTCCCGGTCCAGGCCTATTTTTTCCTGTGGCAATTTCTACGTAAATATTGCATATTATGAGAACTGAGTATATGAAATAGCAAGCGGTAGCAGATGATACACATCAACCCAACTCTATTTCAGGTATAGAGATACTCGTCCAAATAAGCCGTAGCCGAAGCGTTTACCAGGAGACGGAAATTGGTTAGAGAAACTCTAGATCCGAGAAGAAAAGTAAAAACTCTTACGTGGAGCTTAAGACAGTTTGAGCGAGATAGTTACTTAATCATGATGGAGATCATATTCGAATTTTATTGTTTAATTTAAGCGTCTGTAGAAGTATGAAATAAATATTGTAACATTAATGGCGCAAAACTATAGTTATACATGAAAAACATTCTCAGTAACTTAATAGTAAAGTCTAACTTGACTCATTTTTTTCACGCCGTGCGGTGAAATCACCTTCACAATAGAAGATATTTTTGAGATTCTGTAAAAAGTACTGCGGTGAGTAATTGTTTAATTTTTATAAATATTTGGGAAAACACACGAACTACATCCCGTTAGTTTTTTTGACGAAATCTAGGTGTTAGAAGTTCCTAATTTTTTCAATATTCTCCCTTTGGAGCGCACAGCCGTAATCTATCCCGTAAAATAGCTTTTAGGTTTAGTGAAACTGCTAGAAAAGTAGTTCGGCAAGGGATAACTTTTCATAGAAATTTTCTCCAAAAATGTATACAAAAAAGTTCACTTTCATTCAAAGTCCGCTCTTTAGATATTTTCCCCAGTCGCGTTTCCTGTTGACGGACTAAATTTAACAATACGCCACTTCAACTAATTTCTCTAATGCAAAAGCACCTTTATGGCAAGGAAAGGAAAAGAATTATTATTTCACTCACAAATTCAGCATGTTGCAGCGACGTCATTTTCGAGAAAGCAAATATTTACCACACATGCACTCTTCGATATTCACCATACTTACTACAAAACGTATTTCCTGCTCTTTACGCAAATAGTATGATAACACATAAATTAATACAGGGAACACATACCGCTTCCCGGTTAATTCAGGGTTAGGTTCCCTTCCTGAATATTCACATATGAGCGAAATCGGCTTATAGCTTTTGATGCATTAGTTCCCCTTCATTACACGCAAAGGCTTAACTAATCAGATACATAAAGACGAAAGCATGTTTGGACGTCGCAACAAGTGAGCTGACCCAGGCGTCAGTATGATAAATAATTTGCCAGTACCAGCAATTCGCAGTGGACATTGGCCGCATCGAGAGATGAAACGAGGTACTTGACTCTCGTTCGAAGAGTTACGTACCCCTGGGACGAGCTGCGGTGGATAAATGACGTCGCAAAAAGATTAGAAACAGATCTCCTCGTGCCAAAGACGACGGGATAAAGGATAGCGGAGTTTCCTCGGCAAAGATCCAAAACACTGAGAAAGAATGGAGTGGGCTACAAGAAAATATTTAACGAAGGATGGTCTTCTGCTACAGAAATTCCAGCTAAGTACATATAACATGATGCTCTCTAGGAGAAGCAAAATATAAATAAAGCAAAACAGTACTGTTTAGGATAAAAAAATATCTTAACTGAAAATAACACTTACCAATTCATTAATTCCCGCAAAATATATATGGCCTCAAAAACTCTCAGTAAGGTCTGTGTTTGGAGAATGAGTCCATTAGTACAAATTACAGCATGTTTTTGTTAGCAGAAATTTGTAAATGGCTCCTATTAAATTCTAAATTTGGTAGTTTTTTACATTTGACTAGTTATCGATTATCGCCACCATATTATCTAAACTTTGGCAGACAAAAATGCCATATACTTCCTCAAGAACAAATAATTAAGATTTAATGCAATGGCTCATTACCTACACAGAATTAAGAGTGATCCCCAGCTAAGTAAATGGGCGTAGGTGGAACACTTGGTGAAACTTGGAATAAAAATGTTTTTATTATTCTCATAGACTAATTAACCACATTCTGCACAATTAGTGTATCTGAAAAAAGGAAAGATCACTCTTAATTGCAATAACGTTAGACCCTTAATTATTCTAGCTAATATATTTAGAATGCATGGAGAAAAAATATTTTTCATTTTTAACACGAAGTAATTTTTCAATGAAAATTGAATTCCGAAAAAATGTAAAAGAAATAATACACGGTCAGCGAATACGATAATGAACAATAGCCCGCTCTGCGAATTTCCAAAGTTTATACGAGCAGGACAATATGAGTTGTGTGCCAGAGAACCCTCCTCCGAGCAACGAAACAACAAAGTTTGCTAACTATACCCCAATAAATTCTGTGCAATAAGCTCTCATAAATGTTACTCCTGCAATTCAGGCCGGACAGGAAAAAGGATGGGCGTCGGGAGATATGACGGAACTTTTGAAGACAAAACGTGCAGTTTTCCACAAAATTTCCCTTGGATAAACTGTGCCCCTAAACTTTCTAAATGTCTCACAAACTTTCTGCGAGGATATAAATAGCAGCACATAACACAGTTTATTAAAATGACAGAATTATCCGCTAACTTTCACATTCACTCTTTTCAACTTTTACTCATTTCTGCACGCTTATACTTAAAAATTCTTGTTTGTGTTTTATTTTTTCCGCAATTTTTAGTGTTATAACTCGCCAAACGTCAACTTTAACAAATAGTTTTCCTAATATCTGGTTCCTTACTTCTTTCGTTATTTTGATGATTTCTCTATCTCCTTTCCCTGACTTTCGGCGATTAGCACTCTTAATGGTGATTTTCTTCATTAAATTGCAAGAATTACATTGCAAAATTACATTTCCTTCTCCATTCAAAACTTTTTTCAACTCACTCCGGAGTTTAATGAAGCCTGTAATAATGTTCTTATTTCATTGAAAAAGAAAGTAAATTGTCGAAAAGCTACTCCAGTCTCCTGCTCACCCATGCCTTGCCTAATTTTTTACCATCCGTCGTGTCTATTTCTACTCCCTGCGCAAGTTTCCCAATTAAGCGCTTTTACCATTGGGTCAACTACAATCTATTCATGCCATTTTTGGAAGTTAGAGGTGAAAATAATTGGAAAAAAATACACATGGCCTTGTAGAAACATGACGTTATCGATGGCAATCACTAAATTTAAATTCTTCAGGCTATTAATTTCCTCTGTCCTTCGGACTGGGGCACCTTTGTCTGTACTACGTTTTTCGATGGTGTTGTCACGGCTTTGTGCCTTAATGTGGCCGTTATGTTGAATATATAAAGAAATTATTTCCCATATTGCATTTAAATATATCACATAATTTCATCAATAATGACGCCCGTAAAAAAATAGTAAACATCTTGTATTTTTTAATTCATTCCCTTAAATTGTTGGCCTGAAATAAGGATGTATGCTCCCAATTATTTTCGTTCAATTTCCGAAATTTCGCACTATTTTAAATTCTCCATATCAATAACTTTTCTGGACGTACTTATCAATACTTCAGCCTTTTGCCAATCATTAATTCAGTTCCAAAGTGGTCGTTGGATGATACACGTAAAGAAATTATTTTGAATTTTCTGCATTACAATGTGATTCAATCATAAATTTTAACACGCATGCAAACATTCCATACGCTTATAATTTTAAATGTGTTTTCTTTTATTTTAGCCTAACATTTATTTAAAAAATCTTTTTATCCATTATCCATTGCATCGTACTACAAAAAAAATTCCCCCAAGTCCCATAATTTTCAAAAATATCAAGTACATTTCAGCTCTTCGGCCGCCTCGATAAACACTTCTCCAGGCCTTTAGTAAGTCGTGATGATAGGGATGGCTTTAACAACAGCACGCTCCACATCGAAAGCTCACTTAACACTCGAGTGATCATTTCTGCAGGTCTGCACATCGTCTTAAACGCCACGGATGTTCGGAACAAAAGACATGCGCTGAGCGCGTGGAGAGTAGACGCAGTGCCCGCAGAAGCTGTTCAGCGTGCTGTAAATCCTCGCGAATCCTTCCAAGACACGAAAGCTCTCCCATAGCACTCGCATCTTGAAAGTTTACATTCAGTTTCACGTGAATACAAAGAAGAAGAAGAGAAGAAAAATCAATGTCGCCTTATCTCATCGCAGCGAGGGATAAAAATCAATGACTGACGCAAGTTTACTGATGACCACAACTAAACCACGCTGTATTTATCACAGAGCGGGAATTTCCCCCGACCCAGGAACTTCCGACCGATAAGGTAGTTTGAGCTAGATAATTCCCTAGTCATAATGGAGATCTTATTCGAATTTTACTTTTTGAGTATAGCGTCAGTATGAAGAATAAAGTAAATAATGCAATATAATTGCCGCAAAAATATAGTTATACGAGGTGTGATAAAAAAATAACGGGAATTCTCGTTTTTCTTAAAGAATATTTATTTATTATCAATATCAATTTTTTCCCCTTCAAAGTAATCCCCCTTAGATATAATAAACTTGTTCCAGCGGTTTTTCCAATCTTGGAAGCACTTCTGGAACTCACTTTTCGGTATAGAGTTTAGCTCCTTCAGCGATTCGGTTTTTATCTCATCAATGGTGGCAAATCGTCGTCCTTTCATGGTTCTCTTCAGCTTCGTGAATAGAAAAAAGTCACAGGGGGGCATGTCCGGCGAATACGGTGGCTGCGGCAAAATCACGGTTTGTTTTTTTTACCAAAAAATCACGAATAAGCAGTGAGGTGTGAGCGGGAGCATTATCGTGGTGCAATTTCCACGAGTTGTTTTGCCACAATTCTGGGCGTTTTCGTCGGATTGCTTCACGCAAACGGCGCATAACTACAGGTAGTATTCTTTATTGACCGTAAGACCATATGGCAGGAACTCGGAATTATTGAAAATCGGAATTATAAAGCCCGCGAAATTTAAAAATATCCGTTATTTTCTTATCTCACCTGGTACACGACAAAAATTCTCAGTAATTACATAAATATATCATAAGTCTCTAACTTGACTAATTTATTTCACGCAATATGTTGAAAACGACTTCTCAGATGATTTTTTTGCGTTTATGTAAAAATTACTGCGGTGAGTAATTGATTAAATTTTATAAATAGTTGAGAAAACATACAAACTACACACAGTTTATTTACGCAATCTAGGTGATATAAATTCCTCATTTTTTTCAATATTCTTCCTCTGGAGCGCATAGCCGCGACCTATCCCCTGCAAAACAGCTTACATTTTTAGGCAAACTGCTCAAATGTAGTTCGGCAATGGGTTAGTATTTTGATATAACTGGACAGATGAGATTTTTTTCTCTAAAATGAGGCCGAACTCATCAAATGCTTGGTGAAGTAAACACCATCCAATGTTCCCATACTTTTCATTAGCCACAGTACGAACTAAACAATTCGGTCAGATAAAAGATTGGTTAATTTTTTAATAGAAAATGAATTGGTTCGGCTCTTCAAATTTAAAATCTAATATCTTTAAACGAACAAAAATTGTTTGTTTTCTTGAATTCGTTCTTGAAAACTACTCCAGAGAAGTTTCTGAAAATTTTTAAACACCAGTTTGTGGACACAATAAATCCATTGGGGTGATCTTTGGGGTCACATAAAGATTCCATCTATTGTTAAAAAAAATGTGTTTAAAAAATACTGTATAAAAAGGAAGCAATAAAGATTATTAGATTATTATTATTCCTTTCTTCACCCATCATGCCAAGTAGTTCGTTTTCCTTTCCGTCCACAGCATTTTCTCAGCATCTCATAAGCCTGCAGCCTATTCTCGCCTTCCTTTCTCAGAGTTCAGGATTCTACTCAAAAGGACGCTACACTCCATATTTAACCTTTTTCCTAACTTGTGTTGACATTCTTACACAAGGTTCCTGTCATCAGCTCCCTCCAATTGCTGAACGCTTCTTTCGATGGCAAAATTCTCCTACTAATGTCCTTGCCATTATATCAATTTTCCTTCGACGTACTGCCCTAGTAATTAGATTTATTTTACGCTTCATAGCCATACTTCTCCCACAAAAAAAGCTTCACTGCCGTTCGTCAAAAATGCTTCTCTTACCTCATCAATGACTCGTCGCGTCCATAGACCTGAATTCACGGACTCAATCACTCAGAAACAAAAAACGATCGTGACAAAACCGCGGAAAATCGCTTGCGATGAAAAAAAAGCAAAAATCCTGGCCCTTAGGCAATTTGATCGGGAATCAAAACAGCGGCGTTCCGGGAGCGAGAGAGTACCAATGCGAAAATTCCCGCGTTAGTGAGCTTTGTGCCGCAAATTGGCGCGCGCTCTCCGCATCAACCGTGGTTTATTTTCCCGGGCGGAGCAACACACACGCGCGGAGGAACACACATTATTGCACCACGTCGTCATGGCGAGCGTCACCCAATTAAAGCCTTTCGATCGACAGCCCAAGCTCAAGCGGCGGGTATCTCGTTTCGCCCTTGAGGGAAATCAGTTTGGCGAAAAATTAGCGTCCTTAATTTCACAAAATGGGTGATTCCCGACCTGTTTTGGTGCATCATCACATGCGGTGAGTTAAATGAACGTATAGACACTACAACAAAAAGGATTGGATGGATGGGAGCAAATGAGAAGGTACGGTTTACCGACAAAATCGGACTATCTGCGCCGCAAAATCCTACCAATGTGATTGAAGTTCATGCATGCGTAATCATTGAGAGAACTAGCCCTAGGCCAATGACATTTATAAGTTGTCCAAATAGAAACATCAACTTTGAGGTTTCCACAAGCTTGAGTACCCGGTAGCTAATGACATATTGCAGAGAATCGAAAATTCAGTTACTCATAATAAGGGTTGCAGATAAAGAGATGAATGTAAACTGTGAATCAGACACCAATTAGCGATTTATAAAATATAAAATCTAATTTCGCACAGAATAGTAAAAGGGTCATTCCATGAAAAAACAACCAATTTGGAATTAATTGGTTGCTGACCTGTTTGGGACATTTTTCTAAGTTTGATCATTGATAACCACTTACTTGCTGATCGTAACACAATTTTTTATTTTTTTAATGAAAAGTTTAGAAGTTAAGGACCTTAGAAGTTCAGTCCGCGTCGCGAAAATGGCAAATTTAAAGGTTTGCGTTTAGTAGTGCCACTCCTAAACGGGAGGAGCTTTTGGTTTGAATTGTTTTTGTTGGATCACAATTGAATAATTCTGCGAGAATATGTTTTCAGAAATTTAATACTAAACATACAAGTATTCTCAACAGAAGGTCAAAGTGGTCACGTAAATTTGTAGTTTTTTCAGATTTTGGGGGGCAGTAGCTCTGAGGAGGTTGAAGATAACAACGCAATTCTTTGTGTATTAAATACTCTTTAGCCCGTAGTAATAGTAAAAAAATACTTTTTTTAGTTTTTCTCTACCCTTCATACCCAAAAATATTCCCAAAATGTAGTCCAAAGTCTAATATGGACATTTTCAAGGTTAAGTTATAGAAAAGGATTAACTGCAAAAAAATTCAAACTTTGAAGTTTTGTTTAAATTTATACAAAGAACCAAACTGCCAAATGTCTTTGTGTTACTCAGCCTGGTTTAGGAGCTACAGCCCCTCTAAAAAGGCAGTAATTCGCCCACTATAACCATCGGTGTCGAGTGTCATTCTCGAATCACTCAGTGCTTCAACCCGAAGGTTGGTTTTATATGCGAGGGTAGAGCTCAACCCAGACTAAGCCAAAAGCGTGTGAATTTCACACATTCAGGCTAGGGGGGCCAGTTCCTTTCCCTGGGCTACCTCGCACAACGAGGATTGTTGGGGGTGTCCAAATGCTTTACGCGGGATTTGAACCCGGAACCCTTCGGTCAGTAGCCAAGCGCTCTACCCACTAGGCCACCACGCTCCTTCATTCTCGAATCTAAAATACTATTTAGGCCAATATTTTACCAAATATGTTGCGCCTTTATCATGTTTTCATCAAAAATAATAATAATAAATACAAAACATAAAATAAAAATAATGACAAAAGTGATATAACTGGTAGTTTCAGGCGTTACTTGGTGGAGCTTATTCATTTTATAAATGAAAAACTCAATTTACAGAATAGTTCAACGAATTGCGTCGTTATCTTCTACCTCCTCAGAGCTACTGCCCCCAAAGTCTGAAAAAAAATACAAATTAATGCGACCACTTTAACCTTCAGTTTAGAATACTTGCATATTAAGTATCAAATTTCTGAAAACATATTCACGCAGAACTATTCAATTGTGATCCAAAAAAAAAAATTCAAATCAAATTGATCATTTTCGCGTTCAACAAGGTAGCTCAATACCGATTCCTTGCATTCAACGTTTTTTTCTTCCATTTTTTTATGACAGCGATCAATTCAGTCTTTTGTGAGATGTAGGGGAGCTATTTTTTGCCGAGGTCAATAAATGCCACGAGTAAGGAACGCAGCCACGCAAAGAAAGAAGGGAAAATCTATTAAAGATTCGAGAACGTTTTAGATTTTTTAATTATCTGTTCATATTTCATAACTGAATTATTGAAAGTAGGATAAAAACATTTTTTTTTATTTTCGCATCTTGTAAACCCCTCACCCGGTTATGGTGAACATTTCTTAATCAATGCCAGTATTCCACTCCTTGAAGTTTCTTAGTAAAAACGAGCAAGAGGACATTTTTTATAATCCTACGCACTGAAAACCATAATCCACGGTATGATTCGAGATGCGTGGCTTAAAACTGTGTTAATTTTACGTTTTTAATTAAAATAGTGCTGTAGTATTAGCACAAGGTCTACTCTTTAATTGAATGAGAAACGGAACGCATGACGGACGAACTGTGATGATGTTCAAAACCCGGATTGCGAGGCATAAGAAGTCACTCAATAAGTGCGATGGAATATCCAACTTCACTCAACATCATCAAAAACTACCAGTGCAAATTTACTCCGGAAGTTTTACACACTATCCGCAACACAAAATGACAATATCTCCACTATCAATGATCTTTCCCCCTTAAACCTGAATACCGTCCGTAAAGTTTCTGCTAGCCCACGTCACTTCTCGGAAGCGACTTCCTTAGGAAAAAGGTTTGTGTTTTCATGTATTTCAGTTTTTGCAATGGAAAATTAATGCCGAAAAACAATTAGTAATGATGACCAAAAATTACAATGCTGGTGGGATAACAATAAGAACCGCTGACGAGTAATTAGTACCTTTGAAAGGAAAAGAACCCTTTCATCAGTTTATGCCAGGTTAACAATCAAAATACGGGATTAAACCGATGAAATATTTTCAGTTTTCCCATCGGGTTAGAAAGGCGGCTGTTGCCAACATTTCGGTGGCAGATACAGCCATCGAAATGTTGTAAACGGCCACGTTCCTGTCCCAGTGGGAAACCAGAGAAAATGCCATCACCCTTGCGACCATTATGACTGTTGATATATCAGGCTACCGGCTGCCGATACTTGAGGGTACTGGTTCGATACAAGTCTGATACTTTCTGATACTTAGCGATACCGGAGCGAGATCACAGCGATACTATTCGCTTTACCCCGGGTGTTCGCCGGGAAGACACCAAATCCTACGGAATTAAAGCTTTCACTTTGACATACGCTATGGCCATGTGAATGAAGACAAAGGAGGTTTATCTTGTAGCCCAGCGAGAGGGGCCTTCCAGGATGTCCAATTGGTCATATGATATTGTGATGCGTTTTGAAATAACAGAAGGCATTGGCAAAATCACCTCCACAACTGGTTGAGTATCCCTCTGTTTGAGTATACCTTTGGTTTTACAGCTGTTAGAGAAAAAGATTCTGAGGAAAAACCAACTGAAATGCCAACAGATATGTCAAATCGTAGGTGTATAGCAGTAGGAACTAATTCTCTAGATTAGAAGAGTAAGGACGTTTGTCCTCGACCATTGCCGACAACCGAGGCAATTTGGGTAGGCATGTGGCATTAAAACAGTGTAGTAGGTATTACATAAAACATCACAATTGATGTCCATTTTAAATAAAACAAAGTAGTAAATTTCCACACAGTATATTATCAACCACAAAATACAACACCGACCAAGGTTTCGGCACGTAATGCCATTCCCAACGTCAATTTACTACTTTGTTTTATTTAAAATGGACATAAAGTATTTCCACAATGTTAAGCCTGATACGCTTTTATATCACAATTGATGGTATCATGAGGCTAAAACTCGCTTAAGTGCTTGGCAATTTTTTTTTCCCGTGGGAACATATTTAGTTACTATCTTCCTCTAGTACTGGATAGGTCTGTTTTGGTTGCGTGGTCCATACTTTCACAACTTAAGAGTTTTAGTAGTAACTAGTATTGAAATATCGCCTTTCAAGAAAAATTGAGGTAATTTGTTTTTAGTGAAAAATAATGTTATATTCGGATTCAGCGACCTCGAAATAACTCTAATATGAAATTTCAATCATATTTCTCAATAATTGGAGATTTGTCCATCTTTTAGCGATTTTAAACCACTGTTCGGTGGTCCTCACCCGCCTTCACCGCCGCTCCCACACTTGTTGGGATGCGCGCCTCCCCTACGGCTGGCAGACGAAACGAGAACACCTTCACTATTTCCAGGACCGGTCTAAAATGTCCATGACTCTCCATGACCACTTTTTTCCCCCTGACTTTCCAGGCTTGTGGGAACCCTGGATCACGATTTTGGGAGAAACATACAGGTTCGAGCTAATAAGGTTAATTCTTTGCCTCAAAAGAAACACAAATCAACGGTGTAGCCAATGCTAAAACCCATGTACTGCATGTAATGCATGCAAACTATAAGTCATGTTGGTTCTGATCAATTTCGTGGTAATAAACAATTTACATTACTTTTACTTTCCCTTGTTTTTTATTGGTTGGCATTGCTTAGATCCTAAATATCAGCTACGCAAGTATCTTAACAAGTTCGCAAACTATTCACTGAATTAATAGTGCTGCTGCCAGGTGGTTGTCTAGGTGATCTCATCGTTCGTCAACGATTCACTGAACTGAAAATTGCACAATCTGGTGGTGAATAAGATGGTCTCATCTTTTTCTAACGATTTACTGAAGTATCTAAGTAACTTTTGTTACATGGTGGCGAGCTAAAATGAACACAGCATTGCAAATTAATGAAGTTGGAGGTGGATAATACATTTTTAGACAAACTGAACTATTTACTGTCTGTGGCAGAGAAAGGTTCGTTTAGTTCACTTAAGTGAATAGTTCAATTGGAATCGTTCGTTCGCGAAATACCCATCTCTAGTGTCTTGACGCACCTGTCATAATCTGGTCTGGACATCACAGCGACAGACTAATCGAAGAATCCCTCAAGGACCGATGAATGAAGGCTCCCGGGAGACTCGTAAACACGCGCAGCCTTGATAATAATCCTCATATACGAGGAATCCTTGAATACCGCGAAGATTCCATTGAGATACGTCTGCTGTCAGAAACACAGCTGGGTTCCCTTTCGAGGGATTTTGTACCAGAGCGCCCACACTTTGTGTCTCGCAATTCAGAGATTCTATAGGACACACTCAGAACTGGCGGAGCAAATTCTGGAGCTTGAAGAGCAGTTTGTAACGCCATTAAAACTGGAGCGGCACCCACTGGCTTGGGAGTACCGATTCTGAAAGTTCATAAAGCGCAAGAATTACCTACTGTAGCTGTTTCCAGATGGAAACGTCCATAGAGAAAACGACGACTATCGCGCACGAATTTCCGAAGCAAGCAATTATGGACGCTGACCGGTTGATCCCTCGCATTTTCATATGTGGACTATAGCATTTAATTTATCACCCGAAATAATATATCAAAATTTCAAAAACTATGAATGTTTTAAACCAAGCCATGGAATGACTTTTTTTTCTCAGAAAAATACTGAATGGTTACTCTTGAGTACAAACTAAAAAGTTAAAGGCCATGGCGATGGCGGCTCCATTAGGATCATAAGGAACCTCGACGAGCACCTAAAGCTTCACCTGCTTGTATTCGTATGGCAGATGGTTGTGATAGGTAGAATAAAATTTACTTTTACCAATTCATAATTTACTACATTCATTTCGGGATAAACATAAGTTTTTTTCAAGCTAACCACGAAAATATTTTTAATGATAATACGCTTAATAAGATACCCAAGCAACTCCAATCAGTTTGTTATTGCTTTCTCAGAGTAGGTGTATTTTTAGCGCATACTTTTTTATCATACTATGGGCTCCACTACTATAGACTCAACCAGACTGTGATATTTCCAACCTTTAAGTCCATTTATTACTCAAATGAACTCGTTCACAAAATATGGACTATTATCGCCAGATGAAACAAACTAACGAAAAATAACTACGTAAATTTTTAAGCTCATCTATTGATACAAAATAATACAATTATATTCGCACTTTTATCCATACTCAATGTGAATACCCCCTTACTCAGAATGGGAAAAAAATAATTGGCACAAGCACACTGCGTGACCTAAATAAAGAAAGCTCGGCGAAAATTCAGTTTCCCTGAAGCTCCTCAACCACGTCATGTTTATTCAAACAGGAAATAATAGGACATTGTGGCTAATTAATGACCATGGCAATTTCCTCCACAAAGTTTTCTTTTCAAAAACACGCCAGGGAAAATAACGGAATCAGAATTCTAGTGCTTTCATTTCCCCTTTTAACATCTAACTCTGTTTCCTTTCCATTACATTCTGAGTTACCGCTCCTTCCAGAGTGAATACCCTTCTGCATGACGAATTCCCTTACATTTTAAAATCCATTGCCTTCAATAATTACACCACAGTGTGATGATTAGAATACATAATTTTGAAAATTACCAAGTAAAAATTAGATATTTTCAAGCTGTTTTCCTAAGGCATTCCGAGCCCCCATCACCATTTTTACAGATGATAGGCTCTGCGAGCAAAAAACCAACCACAAGAATTGAAAAATTCTGGTAACGAATATCAGTTGATTAGATTTTTAACTGATAAAAGTTTTCTACATGAAGCAATGTATATACTACAGCTCTGATGCACCAATATCGAGCAAAGTTCTCTACAGCGCAGCAGCCGCGAATAACCTTGGTTTCTCATTTTCCAGGTCGGCGCACAGTTTGAAAAAGTCTCTAAAGTGTATTCAGAGAGAGCAGAGAGATATAAGGCTTCGCTTCACAAAAGCTTTACAGCGCAACATCCCTCAAAGTGTGTGCGGTTACCGTTAAATGACCTATGGATACATTTAATAGACGCCTCCGCTCATGTATTTTTCCGCGGGATGTGTTGATTTTTTTCTTTAGATGAATCACGCAGAGGATAATATTTTAATCTCATAATTAGTAAAATTCTTACGAGCGACACTTAGCACACACGTGTCACTCATTTACATATTAAGAAATTCAAACGTATGATACCTACAGCACATTTATAAGGTCATCGTCGTACATATACATATAAATTTATCCTTAACGTAACGTTTAATAATTCATTAGGAATAATTTCCTTCTCACAACGAGTCCATAATATTACGCTCCTAAATTATATCATTCTTAACGGGGTAAATATCCACTTCATTTGGCAGCAGATGGAAATTCAAATTTTCCGCAATGCTGATTATTACTCATTTCTCTGACGACGAACATGTTTAGCGCCATGTCAGACATGGCCCCCGGTGTAGGCAGGCGCCTCTTCAGGAGAGGCTTGCGCCTCGCTAGTAGCATCCCCAGACACCTCAACTGACATGGACCGAACGCAGCTAGTGATTGACCGGGAAGGAGTAGAGCCAAACCCGCAACAGAGAACTCACACAACCCCGGAAAACACCAAGCCGCCCACCCTCCGCCCGGCCCGACGAAGAGGAGCCGAGCGCATCCCCGCCCCCATCCACGGGGAGACGCGCCCGGGCACCGACCCCCACACCCATGCCAGAGGAAGACCGCAACCCCCAAACACGCCCGGCCCGAAGCCACGGAACCCCCCGGACGGATCGCATTGCCACCAAGAACACCGAATGGCAGCTCAAGAACGGGAAGGCGGCCCGGCACTCACCCAAGGGCGGAGGAAAACCCGTAAAACCTCCGCCAGTCCTGGGTGCTGCACTAAAAACAATAACAGAATGCAGTATCGAGGAGATTAAAATTTTAATTCAACAATAATAATGATATATATATACATATAACTTCTTGAAGGATCACTCGAGCGATAAATATAAAATATGTCAAGAGGGTGGTCGATAAAAATATAGAAACAAGCGAAAGACAACACCACCGAAATATTGGAAGTTTTTAATTTGTGTCTTTCGCTTGTTTCAAAATTTATTATCTTGGCATATTTTATATTTATCGCTCGAGAAGAAGTTATATATATATATATATATATATATATATATATAACTGGGAGATCACTGGATGGTTATTTAGGGGACCTTTTCCTCTTCTATTTTTTGCCGCTGGCGTCAGGGGAACCGTGGTATCGGGGCCAACGTGTCGGGGGCTGTGATGCTGGACCTTCACTGAACCAGCGTACGCAATATAAACCACACGAGTCCCCACAGGGACGTTTGGCAGGAGGTGCTGACAGACCATCCATGAAAATGGGAGGGAACAGGGAAAAGGAATTGGAAAATGGAAAGGACAAACGGTGAAATGTGCGTTTTTATAGAAGTGCTTCGTTCTGATCTTGTTGTAGTAATTAATGGTGCCTGAGAAGAATATTTTCACCTATCAGCACAGCTATTCATCGCTGTTTTATTTTTTGTGACCTACAGATGAGGTGTATAGTATCTTCGGCGTCAACCTAAAATTCAGGTCATCTGAAATTTTCCTACAACCTTAAGCCTGCGTTTAAAGTTCTGAGTTTCCACCAGCTCCCAACATAACTAACAATCATCAATAGTTATCAAGTTTCAAAGCACTGTCCCCGTATATTAGATTTCAAATGTACCCTTCGCTTGGCTTTGAAGGATAATCATCTAGCGTTATCCAGTTTCAAAGCACTGTTTTCATGCATTAGATTTCCCATATGGTCTTTGCTCTCAACTCAAGAAGTAGGTATAACACTTAATGAGAAATAGGCGGTCAGCTTATTAGCTACAGAGGTGATCTACCGATAAACGAAGGTTTGGATGCAAGTAAGAATAACGATACTGAACTTTTACATCTCCAGCCCATTGTCTCCCTGTTATGATTTCATTCTTCAGCTCGGCATACGTCCTACCCCTCTTCACCCTATCAATGATGCCCATTCTCTTCCTTCCACTTCACCACATAGCAAACACCTTACCATCTATCACTTGGCCTTAAGGTAGTTTGAGCGAGATATTTCCCTAGTCAAAATGGAGACCATATTCGAAATTTATATTTAATTTCAGCGTCTGTAGGAAGTGTGAAATTAATATTGCAATATTAATGGTAAAATATTGTTATATATGAGCAAAATTCTCAGTAATTAAATAAATATATCAACATAAGTCTCTAAAATGACACTTTTTTCACGCCATACGGCTAAAACGCCTTCAAAACGGCAGGTATTTTGTGATTCTGCAAAACGTACTGCGGTGAGTAATATATTAATTTTTATAAATAGTTAAGACAACATGAAAACTAGCACCGCTGGTTTTTTGACAAAATCTAGGTGTTATAAATTCCTAATTATTTCAATATTCTCCTTCTCAAGCGCACAGCCTTAATCTATCCCATGTAAAAACAACGTGTATTTTCAGGCAAATCGCTCGAAAAGTAGTTCGACAAAGGGTTAATATTTCGATACCATTGGAAAGATGAGTTTTTTTCTTTAAAATTCGGTGAAATTCGTCAAATTCTAGGTGAAGTGATTTTTCGATCAAACTACCTTAACCTCATTACTACCTGATCCAACTACCTAATTCATACCTCCTCATCTCCTCTACCAGTTTCCTCTTCTCACCTAACATTCCGACATCTTCCTCGTTCGTCTTCCCTTCCGTCTGTCGCACTTTCTCCATTCTCCGCCCAACCCACATCTCAAACAAGTGCAGTCTATCCTCATCCTATAACCTCAGAGACCACGATCTTGCAGCAAACAATTCCACGCTACATGTTCGACACTTTTCTTTTCTTTCCATTTTTACCCAAGGTTCCCGACGTTAGTTCTCTCGCATTGGTGAACGCCTCTTTCACTAAAATAATTCTTGTTATAGTCACCAATATGAACATTTTTCTACAGCGCACTACCGGGGAAATTAAATTCCTCTACCTGATCTAGTTTATTCCCTCCTATTTTTATGATCAGTGTCGCTTTCATTGTCCTAGAAGTTCTCATCACTTTAGTTTTCTTATTATTGATCTTCATCTCGTGCATAAAGATTTAATAGTCAGAACTACAGTTATCAATCAATTAGGTTGGGTTTCTGAAGGGTAATTTATTTGTGCTCTCTCATACCCTCTTTAGGGTTTCAATACACCCTCATGCGAATTCACGAGTCAGTTCAGTAAACTTACAATCTCTCTCCATACCATCCAAAATATTCCGTCATTCTCCCCCGTCTTTCGTCTTTCCCAACATTCTCCCATCCAAAACGGTCCTTCGTAAATCCTAAACAATTTCCGTGGAAACGGTTTTCCGTGTTTACTGACAAATATCTTATTAAATCAACGCAAAGCAAATGGTTAATGTTGTCGGGAAGTCGAGAAGACGAGTCGAGAGAGGAAGATGAGCCTGATTAGGACAAAAAATGATGAATTTAAATTTAGAACATCTCTTCCATAAACGTCTTCCCTCCCCTCGAAGAACTTTCTCTCCTATACTACTGTGCCAAGAACTTCTTCGGGGATCGGTGTGGTGGTTTAAGTCCTGGCTTTCTATCCAGAGAGCGCGGTTCGAAACGAGAATTTTCCGAGGAGAAAATGTTTTTCAAAGGATTCCAAACCCCAACTCGTGTGCTAAGCGGAGAGCTCACTTGGGTGACAAGTGCAGTCAGTACTCCGTACGTCGGATGGGACGTTAAACAGTGATTCACTCGGTGTCTTTTGTTAATAGTGTAGCGTCACTCTGTGTTTACTCATCAAAAACACTTATTTTCATTTTTTATTAGGAAATACTTCTACCTGGTACCAAGCAGCTCTTCCAGCTTCCAGTCCGTTTTTCCTTTCCCATCCAACCATGCTCTTTTTTGTCAACAACCCCCAAACAACCCAAAACATTTTAACAATAAATCAAACATTTCCACAGTAAAATAAATTAAGACATTTAAACAACAATTATCCCAAAATAAAGCGAAATCATAACAAAAAATAAAGTTAATTACAAACGTATCATGAGTAAGCTGATTCTGATGCTGGGTTTCCCTCTACCCTTCCTCAATTACAAATATTGTCCTTCTATTACCATAGTAACCCCGTACATACGAACCTGACCTTAATGGTGCAAATAACTGTTTTAGGTCGATCATCCCAAGTGAAAAATAGACCAAGAACGTCTTCGTTTAATTTCCTTTCTATCCATCGTACTATATATATTCTTCTCCGCATCCACATCTCGAACGCATCCAGTTTTTCTCATCTTCTCTTCACATCATTCAAGTTTTACTACTATTTAGCGCCTCTAAAGGCTCATTACAAAATGTGTCTTAATGCCTCAAGTCAGGATTCCTAACATATGTATCTAGTTTACGAACTCATCCTTAGTTTACGCAATTCTCCGCTTCATCAAATTCTCCAAGAGTGGCATGAAAAAGTCAGTTCTCGTCCAAACTACCCTACAACCAGCAAAATCGCAGTACTTATTCCGACATAAACCCTCCGTTTTTATGATTATCTTTTGACTAGTTTACGACGATTATTGACGAGTTGATAATGATGATATATTAACGTCCAAACACGTGCCGAGGAAATAAATTCACATTCTCTTTGAAAGTCATGATGTGCCCATGTTAGCGTTTTTATTTTACTCTAATCTGCCCCTCACTTTGAACTTGAGGCACTATCTCGTGTCTCTCTTCCAAGGGAGAAGCGGGTCAAAGTAATCTCCTTCCCAGTCAAAGTGGCGCCGAATGAAAAACTACTTGTTGATGCTAGATGCCGATAATGTAAGCGGAATTGCAAGATAGGGAAAATAAAATTTGGCTCTTCCAAAGTAGCCAACATATCTACTTCCACTGGTAGTACTTTTAAGTAACATTGTCTTAGGGTGCGAATTAGATCGATATGTACAATCGAGAGGAGTAATATAGAAGTAAAAAGAAGCATAGGATCTGAATAGGTCTTGTTTTAAAAACCAAGGAAAGTGAGATATTGATCATTGCTGAGCTAACTGAGATGCTGAGCGAAGATGTTTTAAAACTGAGAGAAAGTGATGAAAAAACATTTCAAATTGCTCATGCCACTGAAGTAAAACCACCTCTTAAAAATAAATTACTGTGATTCGCATGCAAACACTTTATCATTAAAGAACACTAGAGTTTGAACAATATCTTCGGATGAAAATCTTTGAATCTGATACAAAAAAGTAAAAATTCCATACATTATGCATCGGAATAAATCAGGAACGAAAAGGAAGTACCCTTAGCCTTTAAACACAAACCGAAATAATTAGTCGCTCAGGCCTAAACTCGTTCGGAAGATTATTTTCTTTTGGATTGTATGGTGCAGGTTTTTCCCTTGACAAAAACATCTTCTGGCCCGATAATTAACCCATTTATGCCGAAGGTTTGAAAAATGCGAATTTTACCCTGATTTTTACATATTATAGATAAAAATACGTATGAATACAATATCCGAAAGAAAAAACAATGTATCTCTTGCCAATTATTAATTACGAGGTGTTCCAAAAATGGAACACTAGGCAAATCCACTACCATGACGTACTCAATGATAACAAGCAAATCATTTTATTCAGACATTTATTAACTCACTATTAAGACATATCCTGGTGAACACTTAACAAGCAAGGATACATTGCATTTTTTACATTGAAAAGTGGTATTTTTGTGACATTGGACACAGAGAGTTTGCTTTACAATCGTATGATTCATGCCGTCATGACGTGAGTCAAGGTTACGCTTCATAGATGGTATCCCTTTTCTACCAGGCTCAGCAGTATTACCATATGTCTCTATATAGTGACAGGCCACGCGGCGACGAAATTCAAGAAGATCTATTGGCTTCACATCGTTCATTTGATGCAATTGCCAAGCATTTTGTAAAGTCAGCTCAAAGCAGAATAACAGAGGGCTCGAGTACCATTTCTTTCCACGGATTGATGCTCGATACTCGTCAATATTTTCATCAGCTCGGTCCATTCCTCCCATATACTGATTATAGACCTTGATTAAATTTGGCTGAGTAACTTGCATCTTTTTTTTCTGCTTTTGAGAATAACGACTGACCTATTGCAAAGGATTGACACCGACACCAGATGATGCAACAGTCACAACACTGTTATCATTCCAACTACAAACAATACTGCCTTTTCCATCAAGTCGGTAATCAAATGTACCCCTATCTTTTTTCTTTAGGGTAGCATCAGATAGTAAAGGAGGTTTTCTTTTCTCGCTGTGCCTGTTGCTTGATGGCCCATTGAATGAAGTTTATCAAGGAGTGCAATGCTTGTGAAAAAGTTGTCTAACACAAAATGGTATTTACCAGGATGCTGCGTTGTGAGTGCCTCAGTAAATTGCAAAACAACTGAAGCACCTACACCATATTCTTGGTATTGAGTGTTCGGGTTTTTTCATTGATAAGGCTGAAACCAGCAAATGTAGCCTAGACGCGTTGCACCACACCAGAATGTATACCCAAACCGAATAGGCTTACCCCGAATGAACTGTTTGCACCCGTGACGACCGAAATAGGGAATCATGGCCTCATCCAAGCTGAAGTATATTTCATTTGGTACAAATTTCATACATCTGTCATTCAGTTGCTCTATGAGAGGTCGCAGCTAGGAAAACTTGTCCATGTGGTTCAAGTTAGAATTGTCAGCAACATGCAAATTTTAAAATATTGTTTCAAATCGGTCACGTCTCATTGCACCACTAACTAGAGAATTATGCGAATCTGGTATTTGCTCCCAAAACATACGCCGTCTCGGAACAGAGACGTAACCACTCAGGAAAATTATTCCCAAAAAACACCGACAGTCAGTTCAAGGTTTACGCCCTTACTTGCAGCATATAAATTGCAATATTTGACAATCATATCAATCACTTCAATATCCAGAAAGAGTTTTAAATATTTTTAGAGGTTTTCATTTTTGTGATTTTTTTCTTCTGAAACTCTACCTCCTACTGGCTGGGCAGTCAGATCGGCTTTCTTCCAATTGCGTACAACTTTGGTTACCTTTTTTCTTTGAGCAAGAAGAGGTTGAGGCGAAGCAGAAGCCGATGCACCGTCATTTTCAGTAGTATCACCATCCGGTATCAGCAAAAGGTCAGCATGGTCAAAGTTCTCGTCAGAAGAACCATGAATTAGATGAGCAGGAGCGCGCAGCAATGAACCGGGAAGGTTATTAATTGTTCAAAAATCGTCATCCCCGGAGTCCTCGTCAGACACAGGTTCTGTTGCGTTATCAGGGGGTTCAATGATGATATCACGTACTTCTACGTAATCTTCTGTCTCTAATAGATCATTTATTTCATGTACTGTCAAATATCTCGACATCCTGGTACTTTTAGCTAAATGCGCGGTCACCCTCCACTTTCTAACGGACGGGACGCAAGACACATCCACTTCACGAGATCGTACTCAACATACAACTACTGTAAAAATTGATCACAATTGATCAGTTGGTTATCGATGTATTTATTCTTTCACTGAAATGGAAACTGATTATAGCCAAGACATAGCATCGTTTCCCTCAGTCACATAACATCTAATTGCTTACTTGATTTAAAATTAAAGTGAATATTTCAGTGCGCCTGAATGCACGCATAATAGTAGTGGATTTGCCTAGTGTTCCAAAAATGGAACACTGTTAAATAAAAGCTTATAACTAAAACAAAATAGATTGTTTAAAAATTTTCTTCTTAAAACACAATAGGTTAACTATTACTGAACATGCAGGGAAAAATTTACAACATTGGGGCGTAATGGCAAATAGTTATTAATATAACATTTGAGATGGTCTCAGAAAAACTGCCTTGAAAAAAAAGACCGATATTTCTCAACACACTGGCTGCGATTGGTTGGCAAAACTGACTAATTCTTTGCACCACGTAATACAATATATCTTTATAAAGAGGTACAGAAAGATACACCGTGTCATATTGGTGTATTATGAGTCGTAGTCATTAAATTAGAAAGTCGCGTCAGGTGTTCCAAAAATGGAACACTAGGCATAAATGGGTTAAGACGCTAACGTGTACCAAAAATTGATCCAAATGAATCACCAACTCTTTCAATAATGTCGGGTAACGCAGACGTATTCACAAGATACCCTACGGTTGGGTCCTCGACGTCTGATTTCGTCTACCTTAGCGGATAACAGGGGGGGGGGGGCGTGGAGGTCAAGGAGGGAGTCGTTTGCGGCTTTCGCCCCGTCAACGTTCCGACGTTGCTGAATTCGTTACAATCGTTCTGTCCAATACAGAGTGGTACTGATCGGTAGCCTATTAACTGTCTTGTTGATGACATGTTTTATAGTTTATTTCAACTGGAATTTCTGTGAGCGTGGGCCGAAATATTTAAAACATTGTACATGAAACCATATTATTACATTTCGATTGACACTAAAAAAAAATATTGCAACAAGTCTGAACCAGACATGTAGGCTAGATATTTTGATTTTCACCAAAATCAGCGCGCTATCTCCTCGGAGTCGCGTGATCGCGGAGTCGGAAAGGGCAGAAATTATCGCCCTCGACAACTACTACCGCCAGAACCGCGCTAAGCGCATTCTTGGCGTCATCTAATGGTCATGCTCAAACTGCAGTCAAATATCCGATTGAAAAACACGAATTTATTTCAATGGCGTAATTATTCACCGAATCATATTGTCGGAATAGATCACGCTACGAACGTCACATAGCCGTTCCCGTCGTAGTACCCTATTGTCGGACTGATACATTTTTCCATGGAGTCTACAATATTGACTCCATGACTTTTTCTTCAAAATTGCTACAAGTGTGATTGAACTTAACCAACTATCTGCACTTATGTTTTCATTCGTGCTACACAATGGTTTGTATAATTGTAAAATAACCGACGTAGGTTTACAAAGTTTTTATTAGGTATTCAGATGTCAGGGTTACACCACCAGTATTGCGAGTAATTCGGCCATAAAGTCGCCCTAACCTCAATGCGGTCTCCCGGACTGCGTGTCTGTTCTTATGGAATGAAACCATAAATAGGGACGTAATCACAGACATGCGGTCAGGAAGACCGCGGTGAAACTTTAAAACTAATTTACTCGAAAAAAAAAGTCGCAGTTAACATCATATTTTGTGATGGATTCGTTAAATACCAACTAATTTGAAGGCACTGCATTTTGTTGGAATTATACGTGAGGCAGAAATGGAAAATTGTTATGCTAAAAATCAAAGCGGTCTGTGAGACCGCATGTCTGTGGTTACGGGTTAAAGATGCATCAGCATCAAAATAATCACTCACCAAAAACTTGAAAAAGTACGACTGAACGGCCTCTGGGAAAAAAGGGTAACGTTCTCGAATGACCGTGACACTTCCGCTAGAGTAGATTTTTCGCAGCAAGGGGTCATTCATCCTCGGTTACTCGTAATGTACACCCAATAAAAAAAGCCTTAGGGGTTGCTTTCTGGCATACGGAAATAAATAGAGTTATAGGGATATGAAGGTAGTTTGAGCGAGGTATTTCCCTAGTCATAATTGAAACCATATTAGAATTTTATTTTTTAATTTCATCGTCTGTAAGAATTATGAGTAAAAATTGTAATATTAATGGCGCAAAAATATAGTTATATATGTCAAACATTCTCCGAAATTAAATAAATATATACCCATAAGTCTCTAACTTGACTCATTTGTTCACGCCGTGCAGTGAAAACGTTATCACAACAGGAGAGTTTTTTTTAGATTCTGTAAAAAGTACTGCGATGGGTAATTTTTTAATTTTTATAAATAGTTGGGAAAACATACAAACTACACACCGTTAGTTTTTGACGAAATCTAGGTGTTATAAATTCCTAATTTGTTTTCAATATTCTCCATCTGGGGCGCACAGCCGAAATCTTTCTCAAGTAAGACCATAGAGTTATTAACTATATACTCTTAAGAGTAAGACAGCTTATATTTTTGGTCAAATTGCTCCAAAAATAGTTCGGCAAGGGGGAAATATTTGGATACCACTGGAAATATGAGAGATTTTCCTTTAAAAATGAGTCCAAAATCATCAAATGCTAGGTGAAGTGATATCTCGCTCCAACTACCTTACACACACTAAGTTGAGAACCGTGCCCCAGTCATACTGCCACGGAGTCCTACGTTTGGTTTTCCGAGATAAAAAGAAACCAAAGAGGAGAGAGGCCAGGTCAGATTCTGAGGGAAGAGGAAGAGGAGGCAGATAAAACCCAAACAAAAGGTTTTGAGGGAGGAGGCGTTCGTGAAGATTTCCAAAATCCCATTAAAAGGAGTGCGAAAGTGAGAAGGATCAATGATAAAAGAAAGAGGGCGTGGGAGAGGAGGCGTGATAAGGGAAGCAGAGCACGCGCACCCGAACCTTCGCTTGTTATCAGGACGCTTTAAAGGGCGAAAGTAGTGTGTGTGTGTAAGGCTTGAAAGGGTGTGGGGTGGTGGAAGGGCAGGCTGAGCGGGAAAGCGGAAGAAAGATCTCCATGTCAACAATCCACGCGCTGTAGAAGGGAAGGAGGGGAAGTAGGGAAGATAGGGTGGGGGGGAGGTTAGTTCGTTTCCTCCCCTCTCTCCCACGACTACTCCCGATCCGCCCAGACATTGGCGGCCTTTGTCCCGCGGGTCTATACGACCGATAAGAAAAAGACGCTGGCTCCAATGGAGATATTCCTCTTGCTTTGTCTACCAGGCCAAAGGACATAGGAATACATAAACTATTGTGGGCGTTGCTGCACACTGCGCCTAGATTCCAAACCTCACTGGGCAAAATTCATTATGAAGTGAATTTGGCTTACGTTAGAAAAAAATATTTATCAAAATAAGAATCTCGAACCACTTTTTTAATGAACTGTTATCGGAATATAACATGACTGTCGATACGATATATCCTTAATATCGGAACAAACTATCGATCCGTTTACGAATCGAATTCTAGCTTGGCAACGAAAAAAGTGCTGATTTAAAAATTAAAAATTCGTTTTAGTACTTTGGACCCCTCTTTATTTTTCTTCTAATTATGTCATTATTGCTTCCTTGAGCCGTAAACGTCTTCAGTTAATATCCCTACTCCTAACTCCCAAAAGACGCTATGAACTCTTATACCGGTTCCAGTTCATATCCACCCTCTAAATATTTACTCCTGCTTTTATTACCTTCAGTATGATATCGTTTTAAGTTATTGTGTTGGTTTACACGGCGTTGGTACAAAGATTCCCGGTGTTTTAGACAAATATTGTGTTTTTTCACGCTCTTAATTATGTTCGAAGAAAGGTTTGCGACTTCTCTATTTTAATTTCCTTGCGCTGACCCGAACAAGATACATTTCAGCTCACTCGGCTTATCAAAAAAGTGCGCTATATAAGCCTTAACCTAGGCTAACTTTGCCTTAAGCTAGAACTGGGAGCGAAAATTTCTTGTTTTTAAGTTAGCTAGGCTAGGTTTTTAAGTGCAGGCTGACTCAGGGCCTGGCTCGGTTGGTTGGTATTAGGGTAGGCGACAAACGATTGAGGCCATTTGCGACACTGATGACAGTTAGGTAGATTGGCTAAGGGAAATATTTTGGAGAAAGGATGGATAGAAACCCAGCGTCACCAATAGCCTATGCGTAACGAAAGGCGGTGCTTAACGAAGGCCTACTCAACCACGGTCGATTGTCCCATCCGACGGACGGAGTACTGAACTTGAGGTTCCCTCCGCATAGCACCCAAAATAGCATCCGAATACCAGTGAAATATATCTGCCCCTGCCAGGATTCAAACCCGAGCCCTCGAATATGAGACCATTACTCTGGCCATTAGAGCTATCCGAACCTCTTCAATAACATTTCGACAAATTGTTTTATGAGTGTCTTTCGAGGAAATCCAGCATCGAATTGCGTTTCACCTCATAAAACAGGAACTTGAATGTGGCAGAATAGAATCCTTGATAAATTTTAACTTACTCATAAGGTCATTAGATGTTTCGTCATGCTTAGTTTGCGGACAACCGGCCAAGTAAGTATACATTATATAGTTTCAGTTTTAACTTCGTGGAAGTATTTATTATCAATAATATACAATAGACTTTCTACTTTTCCACACACTGCATTAAACGGTGCAACGCGTTTCGCCTACCTACGGCATCACCAGGTACAAGTTCATAGAATGCTTTGTTTATTGACCGTAAACGAAACCTAACTAAACAAAACCTGCTATGAACTTATACCTGATGATCGGCGAAACGCGTTGAACTGTATTATAAATTCAATGGAAAAATACGAAGTATATTATTTAGTACGGCCAAGTAAATGTCTACGTTGGGCTCCATTTGGCTAAAAAGAGAGGAGGAGGAACAAGTGAAGAGGGTATATACAGATGAAAATATCTAACTGTCAGTATTGAGTGAAAGGGAACCTGTGTGAAGATTCCGGGTCGTACCTACTCCAAGGCTCAAATGTGCAATTGACCTCTGATGCCGACCATAATGACTACTTCTGCTAAAAGAGCAGGTAACTACTTCGCTGCGGCCAGCATATTATGTGCGAAGATGAAGTTGTGTTTTTTTCATAAATCAATCGTTAAAGTGGCATATACATATGTTACCCTTGAGAAGTAGAGAGATTAAAATACAAAAGAGTTTTTTAAAGCTGTAATTAAGGAACACATAAGGCAGTTTGAATGAAAATGTTCGGTCTGTCCCGACATAGTTTATAAAAATAAAATAATTTCAGAGCAGAAGGTTTTAACAATTTTTTTTTAAATTTAACTACAAAATTCATTAGTTTTCTATGCGAAGGCGATTCCTCAATCAGGTAGCCACAATTTAAAAATATCGCATATCTGGCAACATTGCGCTTGAAAAACCTTATAGTAATACATGGGAAAGATGGGGAACCTCGTTTAGGGGGTCCAAAAAAATCAATTTTTAAAAATTTGTTTTAATCAATAGTACCATTAGCAGATAATATCGTCTTAAAATTGTAGGACGAAATTCGCATTAATTAACGAGCTAGAAGCACTTAGAGCGTCGTATGTCAAACATCCACGCTTCCGGCGAGAGTGACGGTGTCTTCCTCTCTTGTCTTCTGGGGAGGAAATCGGGTCCGCACGTGCTCTGACTAGAAGGGCTATGTCAGCACCTTTGCATATTGCGTGTTATCACTTCGTTTATCAAGTTTTGGGACAGCCGAGTCATCTCAACGCGGACACCATAATGGAAGAGGGAAGCTTGCACTTTTTTTAAGGATAAAGAAGGAACAGAAGAGTAAACGGAGTGGAAATGATTCAAAAAAGAAGAATGTTTTTCTAATCACTCAGGTTCCGCGGGGAAAATGAAGGTAAATTCTATAAAAAGAAATGTTTTGCATATATGTGCAGAAATTTGGAATGAAATATACTAATTATATTGGAGATGGTGATTCAAAAACATATAAGGCCGTTTTTTATACCAATCCCTAGGGAGACGATTATCCAGTGCTCAGCGGTAAAGGAATATAAAAAAAAATAAAAGAAAATCGGCAGAAAAGGCAAGTTAACCAATGTATTAATAAAAAAGTTAACCAATTGTTATGGTTTGACTTTTCGGAGAAACCGAAATTCTGTGAAAAACATGAAAACAGCAATACTTGCAACCCTGGACCACTTGACGTCCTCTGATGAAAATCCCAAGCACGATAAGTGCCCCTCCGGAGTCGATAGCTGGTGCAAGTAGCGCAAAGCCGAGGCGAGTGGCAAAATTGAAGAATTCAAGCATCCATTGCATCCTGATGTCGTACAAAATATACTCCCGGTTTACATAGATTTATGGAATGAGGATCTTCTCACCAGGTGTCTAGGCGGCCACACGCAAAACAATAACGAAAGTTCAATTCTACTGTGTGGCGTTTAGCTTCGAAACACCTAAATTCAGGCTTAAAAATAATTGAAATCGCATCTTTTATTGTTGCATGCGTCTTCAATGAGAGGTATAGCAGCATTTTGAAGATGATGAACCATTTAAATATACGCATTGGATTGCAAGTCCAAAATTTTACGAACGCGTACGACGAGCAGCGATTGGCGAGACAGCATCGCCGCATCTTAAGCAACACCAAAGAGGCTCGTAGGGCAGAACAAATTGCTCAAATTGAGTTTTTTGAGGAAGCTGAAAGTCTACTGAACGGACCAGGGATCGCAGATTAGCCTTTGATAGCCTGAAACAATTGGCGCTAGTAGTAATCCATACGAGATATCGCAATTCCGTCAGACCCTTGGTTGTAATACTAAACAAACAATGTTTACAATTTTAAAGATGGTGATGGAGAATAAAGGGTGGTTTAAAAGGGAGGAAGTATTAACCCGTCAATACTTCCAACCTTCTTTTTTCACTCCCTAACAAACACATTTAAAATATGTAAATATTGTTTGTTTATTATTACAACCGTGCTTGGCAATGATGTAAATACATCGAAACCGGTCGCAATAAAACTAATATTAATATAAAAAAGTGAAAAACTGCTAATTATTTCATTCCTAATTAATCAATTCCACCGTATCTGCCCTAAGACAAATTTATATAGTCTAATTTGGATATTTACAAATCCATATGTGCTCCACTCCTGACAAGCCTGGAGCCCCCATAGATCTCATAGAACTCGACACTTTTATCTCCACAGGCGGCACCGGGCGAGTAGATAATACGAAGATGTCATATGTAGGAGGCAGCGAAAATGGTTAGAGAACGTACTTATGAGGAACGGAACGTCGGCGAGGGTGATTGAGGGAACAATGTTGGGTATCCGCAGAAAAGGAAGACAGAGAATAAAAATGTGTGACGACATAAGTGAAGGCAAAAACTATGATGAGCTTAGGAGACACCTAATGACCCCGCAATATAGTAAATTAACGTAGTGCTTTTTAAAAAGTCTTCTAATCATTGGATATATTTCCAAATGAATGAATAGCGGTATATTTCACCATTAACTCAAAATATCAGCATCGTATATCATGTCAGTAAGCATTCTCAGGAGGTGTCTTCTCACCTGGTGAGAAGATCAGTAGTTCAACTATAGCAGAGAATGCTACTGTGCAAGTAGGTGAGAAGACTGTGTTTCAACGACACTACAGTCATATACCATTCATTGTTCACCTAATTTGAATGCAGCAAATTCTCAAGTCATGGAACAATTGTAAGAAATGAAAAAGTCACTGTGTAGGTTTACGCCCTCGCTTAAGTCAGACTGAAAAACCACCGTCAAGGAAGGTAAACTACAGGAAGTAAAGAAAGGAGCTTTTATGAGGGCATAAAAGTGATCGGGATTGCCGCGGTCACCAGCATACTGTCTCATAAAGGAAAGTCAACTATATAACTTATAAATACAAAGCCTCGCTTAAAACATGAACTTGAAAATCACAACTCTTGTCCAATTAATTTATAACGTAAAAGATATCTTACGAAATCCTGAGTGAAGTTTATTAGAACGGTGGTATTTCCCCTACCACCTTCCTGTCTTTTTCGTCGAGTCTGAAGATATGGTCTCATTTACATTTATTACAACGATTTCGTTGTGGATAAATCGTACATTTATGATTAAGCAACGTCCAAAATTCATGTAATCTGCTATAGCCGTCTTCTCTATCGAGAGTGCAAGGGTGTTTAATTATCTTGAATGATTTTATAATTATTCTTGGGGTGCACAATTTATCTTTTGAATGTTTACCATTAGTAACATCCGCGAAAGCCTACATTCTAAAATCAAAACATGGAGTATTGAAGCAAGGACGGGATTTTAAACGCGTAAAGGAGAGACGTTGCCCGAAGGCTGGCAATTAGCCATTGCATTCCTCACGCAGGCCTTGGTCAAGAATGCTGTCACCAGAAGAAAGCAGTCACCGCTGCCATCAGGTGCACAAGGAATGCATAACGCACGTATCTCATCTCGCCAACTTCCTCCCAAGACGGGCCCCGAAAGTAACCCACTTAAAAGCAACGACTTTTTCGAATATAAACGTAACTAGTAGCTAATTTGTAAACCTATGAAGGCTGCGTCATTACACCATGTCAGGTTTGAACATCCGAAGGATATCCAGCACTCAATGTTGAGTAAATAATAAAAAGTCTATTTTAGTAATAAAAAGCTCAACAGTGAATCATGTGCCCCGAGGACGTGAAAACAATACCATGTATTGTTTTCGTGGAAAACTCAAAAACACATGGGGATGTGTACGACAAAATAACAGCAAATTGACAACACTTTCGCTTAAAATGAGACCATCTGACCAGAAACACCGGTATATTGCGTGAACCATCAAGAAAATAAGATTGACATACGGTAGACAACTTATGAATAGCGGGAAATTCATGTGTGATGTGGTGGATCAAAATATTCCGAATTACACAATGCAGTCATTAGATTAATACTTTCTCTACAAGTGGTGAAACTATGGACAATTATACCGCCACTATTTTTGAGAATACTTAAAAAGAAGAGCTAACTAAAAATAATCAAACCCTTATTTTGCTGCCAACTAAGCTATTTTTGTGAACAAGAAAACTCAAATTCGGAGTTCTTTGATCTCTCGTCCCCAGAACGAAGCTCGAGGAAGTTAGCATTTAAGATCTATGTGATGATTGCTGACAAAAATAATATGTCTATGATTCTCCATCAACATTTACGGGTGTAGCCATAGTTATAACCCAAATTATTTCTACTTATGGAATTACAAATTTGAAAAAGAACGAATAACAACCGGATTTGCACATGGTTTGGCAAACATTCAAAACAATAGGCTAAAAAAAATTTGAAAGTCAGCATTAATTCATCTGGTGACATGTTTTTGCATCGCAGGCAAGAGTATAAACAATTTTAAAGGTTCCTTGAAAAAACCATGAAGTATTGGCATTTTGCATAAATTTCACTGTTGCTGTTCACAAAAAATGGCGCTTATTGGCCTCCAAAATTTCCATTCCAATAAAACTGCAACCAGTTTTAATTAATTCACGGCATATTTTAGGAGAAAATACCATTTTAACTCAATAATATTGAGCATGGACATTAAATCGGGTCGGTAGAGCATAGGACAGCATTATTTCCCAAATTTTCTCCGATTTTCTTCAGCATCTAATTTCCTTCAGATCAACAAGCCCACTACTACTATTTTCTATCCCCCATACGCAGTATAAATATTGCTGATAATAAAAAAGGAAAAGTCAATCACGTTCGGATATTCGACAGATTTTGTGTATAAAACAGCACCGTTTGCAGTCCAAAAAGCGCAAGACTACAATCGCACAAGCTAAACGGCTATTAATCGAAACCAAAGCCACTTTCTTCGCTTTTAATCGCCTAAAGGCTTACTGGTGCCAGTAAATGAGGCGGAATCAACGGAGATATGAGGAAGGATGGCAAAAAAAACGTGGAGCCGTTAGACTTGACGGGTCTGAGTTGAGCATTAAACGTTAAGCGTAAACACGACTAGAAAAAGCGTAAAATGACGAGAAAGAAGGATGGGGAATGAGAAATTTCGAGGGTTGGCTTTCTTTAGCAGACAGAAGTGCATTTATTCTCCAGTTGAGAAGTACACGGGTCGCACGCCGACTGCGTAGGAGCCTTAGATGGCCCGCATTCACCCGGGGAAGTGTCCTCAGCTTCTAACGCGGTCCCCGACGTCCGAAATGACGAAAGGAACTGACAGAAGTTCAAAATCAACCCTCCGGAACAGAAAGGAGGGGCCAACGAGATAACAACAAAATAAATCGTCACAAGAGATAGTCGGATTGCCAGCAGAAACCCTTCACGTAAGGACGAGGTACACGTGGAAAAGGTGGGAGAAAATTTTTTTTCCCGTGGCGCAGTTAAGAAAAGAATAATGAATGTTCCTCTTGTTCTTTTTCACAATTAAACTCCATTTCGAACAAGGTTAAACACATTTGATGCCATAGCCCGATTAACCACACAGAAAAGAAGAAAAAACACGAAAACGTTTTTTTTACAGCCATCAATACAGCAACGTAGGCCAAAATACTTGACCGTAGATAAATCTTATCTACGAAAAAAATGCATGACAATATTGTAGCTATGTTACAAATAAAATGTCGAATATTCGCCGGTAAATAATTCGCCGAAGGTTTTCCTGCCAGACACAATTATGAGCGCTGATTCCAAGTCGCTATTTAAGAATGGATCTCTTTTGAAGAAGATACCACTCTTCATCGTTCATTTACTCTTTAACCACTTTACATCACTTTTGCTTACTCGTAAGGAAGTGCCGAAAATTAATTAACATTGCATTTTGAAAAACTTTTCCTAAAGAAAAGAAAAAGGCAAACCAAGGGGACAACTAATGTTGATAAAAACTAAAAATAATTTATCAACGTTATTTGTTACCATAAAAAAGTATTAGTTTTCACACCCCATTCTTCAACTTTATAAAGCCCACTTGTTGGTCACTCCACCATGCAAGCCTACCCTATCGCTGCCAACAGAAACGAATGGTTAGTAAAAAAACCTCGCTATTTGGAAGTGAAAGAGTACACACGTGCAAGCTATGCGCAGATAGAGTAGACTTGTTTTTTTCGCGACTACAATGGCAGTCAACTTCTTGATAAACTAGCAGAGGAAGGCTAGAAACTTCACTAAAATGAAATGTGTACATTTTTCCCGGAAGGAAAGATCCGATGCGAAGAGGGAAGAGACATTTTCGAAATAAATAAATAAATCAGGCGGGCATGGTGGAGAATATTTTCCTTTGCCACAAAAAAAACCGTTACTGTCAATCAGCCGGCTAATGGGTCATCCTACCGTATGCCGCCGACGCGACGACAGCGGTGAAATAAACACATGATTGGTATATTCTTTTATTTTTTTCGAGGGAAATTTTTTTAAAATAACAGAGGAACAAAAGAGGAGCAAAAACCGCTCAAAATCCGCTTCACTCACCGGGGGTGGAATTAATCCGCCGGCTTCGTCGTCGATGGTCAAAGCCGCCGGCTGCGCCCTCTATCCGCGGCCCAAAACACTCACCAGCTGTCGCCGAAATTCGCAGTCGAAAGGGGTTGTCAAGGAGGGTGGTCGAAAAGTGTTGTCAAATGGGGTGGTCAAAACTTTCCTCTTCTTTTCTTCGCTTTCAGAAATTAAAAATCCTTCCACTGAGAATAACAATTTAAGACAAAAGTATCGTCACAGCAAAAGAAACTCCTTTACGGTGCCGTATTCGTGCCGGAACCACGAGGAAAACTAACGCGTTGAGTAAGGGAGAAGATTTAAATGGTCCGCACCACAACGTTCACTTGTGTTACGAAGCAGAAACGAAGGAAGAAGACAAAAGCTTCACACTGTCACACACGTACACACACGGAAGGGGCGGACTGCAAGCTCCCCCTAGCGTATCTCGCGCGGGACTGAGGCGGGAGATTGTGGAGACAGCCCGCCGAAACGGTTTTTCGCGCGGGAAGGAGAGGTGGCGTGCGGGCGGTGCGCGGTGCACGCCGGGAAGGGGGAGAAGGGAGTGAGGGGGAGGAGTAGTTGTAGGGGAAGGGAGGGGCGGTAGGAGATCGGGAGGAGAAGGGGTGTTAAGGGTGAGCGGAGTGAGTATTTCAGGGTTGGGGAAGGGATTCCAGGGGGCGCCAACACGGCGCTTAAGGACGAGAATGAGGAGTGCAAGGGTGGAGGAGAGAGAGGGAGAGAGACGGAGGGGAAACGGAAGGGAGAGGAGGGAGAAAAAGGTCCGGCGAGAAGATGGGAGTTCATATCGGATCGGACATCGATCAATTTTTTTTCGTCGATACGTTACACTTATTTACTTCCATTTTCCCCCCACCACCACCGAATCGTTCACAGAATCACTCCAGACCTTCCTCAGACAAGGGCAGCTCAGTTAGACCCCCAATCGAAAAAAACAGTGCCCGTCGACAACAAAAAAAACCATCTAATTTTCTGGAGGGTTTACACTTCCTACAAAGGCAAGAAAAGCACATTTCATTGGTAAGCTCCGAAACCGCAAGGGACAATGTCAATAAAAAGGACGTGCTTTGGAAAAAGAATTTGGGGGGATTGACGAGGGACATTATGGCAGTAACTCTCTTCCATTTTGTAGTATTCGTCCATATTGCAGATGCAAAGCGGAAGCAAATAATATCCACAGTTTTTATGAGAAAAACGCTTGAAAATTTAATTTTTGCTAGTGATCTTAACCAAGGTTTTAACCTAAGGCTCGGGTGGATACTAACCTACTTCCTCTTATAGTTTCATTACACTTACTGATGGATGGTACAATTTCCAAGCTAAAAATTTCATTGCTTATTCGATGTAAAATGGCACAAAATACATATGAGTGTCCTAGTTATTACTTTTTTTCCAGATATTCATTTATATTTAGACATCGAAGTCTTCGTGCTAAATTGGAAAAAACCGAATCGGGCTTAGTTCACTTTTTCGTCGATGTGTTTAACTTCCATTTACTGAGACTCCCTCTCACAGAATCACTCCCGTTCTTTCACCGACAAGTTAGTTAGGGCTCCCAGTTATCCCCGTAGAAATAACAGCGCCCGTTTTCGAGCATGTAGGTATTCAATGCAACGGGGGTCGCGCGCGCCACCCTTGCACTTGTGGGGCCAGAACAGAGGGTCGATTCTCGTTACTCGCAATATTTATCGGATGCGAGAATGAAAAGTTATATGGCAAGGTTTCGTCAAATCAGGGTGTCGATTTTCGAACGCCTAGATAATTACTGCATGTGATCATGACAATTTCATTGCATGGTTTCGGCGATTAGGTATTGGTGAGTTTTCTCATCCTCTCCGCATGTAATAATTATTGCTTGAAAAATATCAAGTGGTAAATATCAAGTGGTGGTGAAGCATGCGATACTTAAACGGAACCGGGCGATAATCCGTTCTTTTTGCGTGCGATACTTATCACGACGCTTCGAGAACTGAGCTCCAGGCATACTGTTGATGCGTCGAACACAGTAAGTTGCGTGGATTTCAGTCAACTCGCGGAATATCCTGATGATTATGGTAGATGATATTCTCTAGAGGTTTAGGTATTGTGGCAGAGAACTTATTTTAAAATGCCTATTAAACAGCATCGAAGCAACAGAGAAGAAAGAAGTGTTACACTTCCCTTTCTGCCCGCAAACATTCTCACAAATTCTCTATCTAAGCAAGTCGTGCAACGAGGATTATTAACAAAAACGCGCTCCTTGTATTGGGAGCACTTTTTAAGTTTCAATACTGACAATGAGTCCCTAACGCTAGCAAAGTGCTCGCACCAGAGCCATAACGTGAGCGACAGGTTAACTTTCTATCATTTTTTCATCCGAGTAAAACTGTCGGAACACTCAGTAATTTCCACAGTATGACCAAGCAAAAGAATCACACTCTTCATGTTCGGCCATTTAAAAAGCAATCCACGCTCCCTCGTATCCAATCGCTGCCCTCGGTTACGATGGATTCGGATCCATTATGTGCCGGTTTTTCACCGTAAACAAAATTTGTGACGTTGGATAGTTACAAGATAAAAGCACGATAGGCGAAGATATTCAAATGTATTGACACTAAGGTACAACAGAAGAAACCAACGGTTTAAAACGCTTTTAAACGAGAAGCAGCGATGTATAATACGTAACTATTACATGTTACATATATTTATCAGCTTCGACTGGCGTGAGGATTCTAGTAATTCATAATTATGTTGATAACATCTTAGGTATCAGCCTTCTCTTATATAGGCACATAAGTAGATATTTACGATCACTTTTTTTCTTATTGATTTCCTCTTTTCCATTCACTGAGTTTGCAGGATATGTAGATTGATATTCCTGGCCTTGCTTGATTTTACGAGGGCAGAAATTCATCTCAAGCTCAACTTCTACCGAATAAAAGAAGAGCTTTACGTGACGGCCATGTAATACTAAATTTTCAAGGAAGTGAAAATAATGGTATAAAATAGAATATAATATATAGTATAATAAGCAGAATATGATTTTGGAGTGTTGGTCAAATGAAATTCAATTTTTAATCGCCAGGGTTTCACCAAAGCTATTGGGATTCTGAGGGCCATGAGATTTAAAATGTTTGTCTTTCTTTTAACCTTAGGAAGGCTTCTTTGAAGATGGTTGTCCTTATCTTCGAGTATTGTTTTTTTTTGACCTTAATGTTGTATGTATACAGTTTATGCCTTTAAAACTTTTTTTTAATTTTTTAGGGCATTTATAATTTATAATTTTTTAAATTTAAATTATTTTACTAATAGTTGACCAAAAAGGAAATGAAATCAGGGGAAATCTTTTAGGAATACGGGGGAATTCTTTTAGGAATACGGGGGAATGCGTAATTACGCATTCCCTCGATTTCCTGAAAGGTAGGTAAGTCTAACTCGGCGTCTTTAATCAGCACACATGCTTATCTAGTCACATCTGTGATTTGCTCATTGCATAAAATCATGTGTGGAGAAGTATATTTAGAACCTTAATTCGCATCAGTAAATTTTAGAAATTAAATACCTTCCGCTCCATTCGGCACTGCAGAATCAACATTGAATTGCGACCAGGTTTTTAGTCACGGAAAGACCAAATTTCCCGGCGTACACCTAAATGGGTTCTAAATGCTAATGAGAACTAGTTTAATTGCTTACGCGCCGCAATTTCAACGGGAATTGTATGGCGCACTGTTAGAGATTATCGTTGAATTATTGCTGCCACTTTAAGGGCATGGAGTACTCGAGCAGTCAGCAGGTACTCTTAATGGGAATAGATTGATATCACACATTAATAATTTAATTGCCACTTGGTTCGATTACCGAGGATAGATGTATATTCCCACTACCTATCAACTCGGAAGGTTAGCTTACGAATATGTAGCCCTCTTATGACTACTGACAGCATAGTACGTTCCATGTTTCCTTTATGACATCGCTTATGGATGGTAGTGTATCCAGATCCACGTAATCTCTCTCCCTTTTTTGTCTCGGGAAAATCTTGAAAGAAATCGAAATCATCGCTTTAGAATATTTTTAAATTTTTTTGAGCTGCTTAGTCTAAGGGGATATGTTTGCTCTATACAGTGACAGTATGTACATTGATGGATTTAACAAGAGTCTAAAAATATTTTTAAATATTTAGCTGAGCTGCGCTGTTGCATGGGGATGGATTACCTACAAGAGCCCATGGTAAAATAAAAAATTGGAACGTATTTTAGTACGATATTCCTACGATGAGGCAAAAATTGAATAAACAAAAGCGGTGAATAGTCTTCAATTCTATTAGTAAATTATGAACACCTACTTGTTAACTATGGATTCCTTTTAAAATTACAATTACTCAGTAGGCATAATATCTATAATTATCCTAATGTCTTAATTTCCCAGTACTTTTTCCGAGTTCTTTAGCAGCCTTAAGAGAAATGAACTTACAAGACTGGAAATGTGCGCAAACGGCTTCTTTGTCGGCGCACCCAATCATTGTAGCTCTAAACTAACGTTGTTTCGTATTACAACTCTTGTTCCTTACATACTCATTCCTAATGGTGAAAGTTATCCGACTGCATTCTCCTCTCATAGTTGCCACTGCAACTAGTACATATTGAGAGACATTTTTAAAGAGGTTAATCAGTGATCGAATTTTTTGCCTCCGTGTTGATCGGACGTTGTTAAAATGAACGTAAATAATTATTGTTTTTCCTTTCTGATATACCTTGAATGATTACGTAATCTATCGTGTATTCTTTCAGCTTTCAGGAACGCGATATGCATAGACGTTGTGGAATTATTGAACCCATCTTCATAAGCAGTTCAAAAGAAATTATTACGTCTGGCTCGTGAGCTAGTGAAACTGTGCACTTGATTTCCGCATTGACGTGCTAAACCTTGAGATTGTACGCATAGAGTAAGGGCAAGGGTCTGAGAGGTGATGTGGTAAAAGTACGAATATCAATTTCCGTATTAAAAATCAATGACAGTAATGGAGTGATTATGCTGGCGACGCTGTATAAATATCCTAGGTTTGCTCTTGATCGGCAAGTCAGGGTACTGGAACGACATGGGGGAGGTGAAGAGCCGATCGGACATCTAAGGAAACATTTCTCATCACAAAAAGCCGCAGTCACTATATAAATGTAAGAAAATCAGACATGAGATAACATGTCAGTCATGAAGAATGGACTATCCATATGATAACATACCACATGTCAGTGCAACCTACTTCTTCCGTGTATCAATCAAGCGTATGTAACCTCTCCCGACACTTGGCTAAGGAGCGATTTACAGGAAAACTATTCTAAAGGGAAAATATTTCCTTCATCGACCAACTTCATCAAAGGTAACCATATGTCTTTAATTCTTAATTCACCAGGAGACATCATACTTTAACGGTTTTTTTCCTTTGGGGTAGTTTTAGTAACATATTGACTACCTGAGACAATGACAGTGAGGTACTCCAACTTTGTCAGTTAACCATCAAACAGTAACAACCCTGACCTCCAGAAAAGTTAAATTTCGGTAATAAAATTTTTCGGTTCATAATGGATATTCTTCAATGATTTTATTTATCATTCAGAGAATCGATTTAAAAGCCAATGGAAGGCTATTTACAACCTAAATGGCTCATTTTCCAGCATACTTCAAAGACAGTATTCGGATAAAAAGAATTTTGACAGTTCGTAGAATAGTAATGAAATTTTTTTGCAGAAATATGACATAACGTGCTTGCAAATGATGTAATGCATTGAAATTAGTCGCACAAACCTATATTTAATAAAATAAAGTGGAAAACTGCTAAGACATTTCATTACTATGACTGAGTTCCACCACATCTGCCCTGATACAACTTTATTTGTTCGTAGAATAATTCTCCGACAATTGTCACTATTTTGGTCAAGTAGTTCTAAATTTCATTAAAGAACAAAATAAAAAGAGAAAGGCAAATGAAGCAATACCAATTTATAAAAGTATCACAAGGGCAAAAAAAAAAGATAAACTATAAATTAATTTAAAGTAACTCTTTTACAGTAAAGGTATCACATTGACTTTGCAAAGAGCGGAAACGCTTTCGTAGAAGCGGTGACCTTAAACTACGAATTCTCAAATCTATCACTCCAAATTGTATTCTTTGAACAAGCGTTACTCAACCCGTGTGAACCATTATGGCCCAGTTGAATAATTTCTGGTCAAATATTTTCTCTGTATGAAAACCGATGATAATACGATCTCCAATCGACTATGCTCATGTCAACTAACCGATTGCTTGGCGAAATATACAAGAAACGAACCATTTTAGCATGCAAAAGGTTAGATAGTTCTGATTTTTCATGTTGTTTGGGTTTGGAATGACATTATAAATTTAAGTTCTCGACCTCGGCGCACCACCATTTGCTTCGAGAAAAACCGCAAAATATTGGGACTTTTTTCAGTTTTTGCTCAATATCTTCTTAATTATGTATTCCACAGAAAATGTCATACCATTCTTTTTTAAAAAGAGTAAATTTCCTACTATGTAAGCCCAAATAAAGCTCTCACCGTTTAATAACTACTGAGAGATGGATTTTCACAGAAACAGAATTTTTTGGAAAAATCTAAATAATTTTAATTTGGTGCTGATCTTTGCCAAACATCTTAACTTATTCTCCTTTGAGGTATGTTGGAGAGAACAATTTTAAATTTAATTAAATTATCTTTAATTTTAGACGATGCGGAGGCCTAAAAGGTCAAATATTGTCAGACAAAAAGAACATTAAATAATAAAATCGGGAAAAAAAGAATAAAATATGATTTGTTAACTAACATTATTATTTCACACTTCCTCAGTGCATTCTGCTTTTAGCATGAAAAAGGAAGTTATGCAATTTTCAGGCAGGATTTTCACATTAACAAGCCGATGTCCCTAATTTCGAGGTGATTCATACCCTCGCAAACTGGTCGAACATAGGCAGCAAATTAAACTCAACGATGGGTTATCTCTTTTTCGCAAGTGAGTTATCCCCGCTGCAGGCGCGCTCATACGAGATGGGGAGGAAGGGAAGCATTGATGATTGTGATAGAGATCTTATCGACATGACTCTGTACACACGATAATAATTTATTGACAATAAATAACCACCCATCGATACTTAGCGTATCTCCCATGTTGGAAGCATAAGATCAATATTTATGCGCAACTTCAGTGGAAATTACAATCAATGAAGCGCATAAAATTTCCAAAGAGCAAATTTCCCTTTCTGACGACGGAAGAGTCAAGAGGCAGCTTTGAAGTGACAAATCCAATCAAAAACTAATTTTTCCCGATGAATGCGGGGGCAGCCCACTTTTTTAAAAATCAAATCACGAGTGTTTTCACGGACAAGTGTTGAGCCAAAGGCGTGGACCACGTTTTCAGCTATCTCCCATTCTTTAATCATACTATTACCACTAATGCGCGTTTTTCTTCACCATGAACTTCCGTCAAATCCACGCATCCTCTTAAGAATGTGATGTAGGATGGGTTTTAACCTTTCGGGTTTTAATGGATTTTTATAAGACTGTCTATATATTTTTAGAAAATAGGCTACTCACGCGTTTGCAACTTTCATGACGATGTATGAACAAAGTCCGACGATAAAATATTAAGATTTAAAATGATGATACTTATGGTGAAAACCATCGATAAGAAGCCAGTTTTTTTACACAATAGTCATTTAGAACTCAGCCCATTTAAGTTTTATTGCTAAGTCATAAGTATATATGCATATTTGTACTATCAAAAACTGAACTTTCAAAGCTGCCAACTGCCAGAGCTTCTAGACAATGAGTCGTACTAGAGTTTTGACAAGCGATTATAATTGATAATCATATAATGATAATTAAATGGCTCAACTTAAAGCACCAACAATGTCAAAAAATATAGTTCGTAGCAATTTTTCAACTGGATATTAAATAAATAAATACTGATGAAGTAAAGGATTTAAATTGGAATAAAATTTCAGTTTGATCTGTCGTTTCTCAGTCAAGTCAATCAAGCTCGATTCAAGCTCGTGAACTTCTGAAGCATCCGTACGAGATCGAGTCATAAACTTTTCTCAGCGGTGCTGCGCCATAATACGCCTGCTGTATAACTGAAGCGGGCAGACAACTACCAGGATGACCTATTCAGTAAAGAGGATATAATGGAAGAATTTCGAAACGCCACACCGCTTTCAAGGCAGATGGTTGAATTCGCTTCGTGGCCGCCCATTAGGCCAATAAAATTACTTCCACCGCTCCCCAAGCGAAGTGACGTTAAAAAAGGAGATTCCGCAAACGGGGCAATATGTCACTGTCGAGCATTTTTTTCAGCGCTCATTCAGACTTTCAAAACTATATGGACTCCAGGATGAAGTATTCAGAAATTGCAATGCGTAAAAATAACTCATGGCGACTTGAGCGTGAGAGGCAGGACAAAAGGACTCGTTAAATAAGCTGTACTGAAAGAGACGAAATCTCTGAAGATATCCAGAGTCGTCGGAACGATAAGTATATGTACTCAACCAAATAATGGGAGGCCAATGTCCAGTCCTGCCTCTAAATTCCCGAAATCAACGTAAATAATTACGATACTCTAAACGGCAATCTACCAAATAATGGTAATCCCATGAATATTCTAGCTTATAATTTCCTGAAATTTGCATTAAGAGTAGGTGAACTCTTTACAAGAGATATCGTGACGCTTAGTTCCGAACATTAAAAAAGCGTCATTGGATTTCACAGATAGTTCATTACAGAGCAACATTGAAGTACAGCAATGCCAATGAATTATATTTTGGCTTCTCTTAATAGCTATAGTGACAAAGAAACGAATGAAAATATGTCAGGTCAAAAGGGAAAAAATCAAAAATAATTCAACAATCCTTTTACTATTCCTGCTGAGACATGCAGTTGATATGATGACCACTTTTATTCGGACAATCACTTAATGCTCGACATTCTATCCTTTTGCGGTGGCTTAAGTTTTCTTTCATATGGTCCCTGTATATATGTTGTTTTCGCCCCACGCAAAATACATACAGTCGCCGCATGAAGTCTGGCGACATCGACAACAGCGCCGAATAAGCGGAACTGCGATTTTGTGTGGCTACACTGATTCAAAAGTGAGGGTTGGGGAGGGGAGATAGAGAGGGTAGGGGGAGGGACTTATGTCGTCCCATCGAACTCAGGGACTAGATTTTTTCCCGTGAGGAGTGTAAACAGGAGTGACGGAAAGATTTGGAAATGGCCGTAGAGGTCTCAGTACATCCATTCGACGCATTGCTGAGAGTCAGGAATTTGAAGAGCGTTAGCCAGTTGAAGGAACACAAGAGTGCTGGTATGCACCGGCCTGCGAACCACTGCGAACAGGGAAACCTCTCTCGCAGGCAGAGAAGTAATGGTTTAACTAATGGGATTTGGGAGTCCATAGGAGCGTGGTATGGCGATGGGTAAAACGCGCTCGAGAGTGTGCTGCAGATGGACTGAACAGTAGGACACGGACCGGGAGACCTCGGTGCATAACTAGAGAAGGAGACGAGGCGATGGTTAATCACATGAGCAATAATCCTCTAACAAGTGGTGGGCTAGCATCAGCAGGAATATCTATGGAAATACAGTGTAGATACACGACTCTTATAATAAATCATATGGTTGAGCGTGTAATATTTCATCATCGCGCAGCTCGTAAGCCTGCCACAAGCGAATAAGATAAGGAAATACGGTTGCAATTTGCAAGGAATTATTTTTAAATTAGTCAGAACTTTTGGGATCTCGCTATTTTTTGTGATGAGAAGGTCAATGAAGGGAGAATGACATTGTGGCGTCCACCTCGATCCAGTTAAATAAACGTCATCGATATTTTTAAGAATATTATTGACAAATATTTATCATAACGTTTGCAAATTTGCGTTCATTAATTGATGGTACCATACTAATAGTGCTTTGATTATTACATTTTGTTCTTATTTCCCGCTAATCGTACGGAGCCTTCAACTTCTAAGCTAAGGGTAAGAATTTAAAGGCACAACAAAATAAGGGTTTAAATTCCATGCTTTAAATTAGCTCAAAATAGGGAGTTGAGATTTCTCTGTGGAGAGATTTCATATATGTAATTAAATCAGGCTTCTTCATGGCAACCCTATTAGGATTAGTTCATTTCGTAATTTAGTGCTAAGAAAAAACTAAATGTTTAGCAGGTTTGCTCCGCTATACTTACTAAAATCTACAAAATTCGAGCGTATATCTATTAGTTTTTGGGGTGCAATATCAACAGCCCTGGTCCTCTGGTGAGGAAACCACCAAGGATGACAGCTATTATGTCTGCAGAGATTTTAGAGGACCATCTGGTTCCCTACTGCAAGGATGTTGTGCCTGAGGGAGAGGGTGTAATCCTCATTCAGGACAATTGACCTGTCCACACCGCTCGCGTTGTGAAGCAAGTTTTCAATCGGCACCTGGAGATCGATGTCCTTCCTTGGCCACCAAGATCACCGGATTTAAATCCAATTGAAAATCTGGGCATCATGGTTCCAGAATGGAAGGGAAGCACTGCAAGGACGGATGAGGCGTTGCTGAATCACGCGTTGGACATATGGTAATCGGTCGAGCAGCGACCTTCAACATGTGAGAATTCAGTGAAATACATGCGTAATCGGCTGCATGAATTCATTGATACTGGATGAGAAACCACCAAATATTGAATAAAATTTTCACTATCATAAAAATGCTGTGCTTTCTTCTAAAAATGCGAATCTTTCGAAACAAATCTTGCATTTAGGAGCGAGTGGCTACTTATATAATTATTGTATGTTACATTTTTCATAATTTTTAATTGTAAACAGAATTCGAAACAATTAATTAATAATATTGTCTGATTCGTATCTATTTCCTCTGTAGTACGCTGTTTTTTCCACTACGTCGTTTTGAAGGAATTCCGAAATAATACGATCTTCAAATTTCTGACTCTCAGAAATGCGTTGAATGGATGCACAGAGACTTACTTCTACGATCATGATAGCCTCTAAGCCCATTCCAAAACGTTCATTCAGTCCTGTTTACTCTCCTTACGGGAAATAAGCTAGTCCCTCCGTTCGATAGGACGACATGAGTCCTCTTAGTTCACTTGCCCCCAAGACGAGATCCCGATTCACCACTACTCTGGCCACTTTTTCACCTCCCTCAACCCCCCTCCCACTTATTCTCCCCTCCCCATCCCTCGCTTTTGAATCAGTGGAGCCACACAAAATCGTAGTTTCGCTTATTCAGCGCTGCTGTCGATGTCCCCAGACTTTATGCGGCGACTGTACATAAAAGTCGGAGTGGGGTAATAGATATCCTCCACTTTAATGAGGTAATCGAATTACGTCTTTATATTTTACGTAATTATATGGTAGATAAAGGCAGGCGTGGCGTTATAGATTACTAATAGAGTTCCAGGTTTGCATATGATAGGAAAAATAAAGGGTCATTAGGCATATGCTTCCAGGGATTCTCACCTAATTTCCATTTCCTCATTTTCCTGAAAAATAGTCTTAATAAAATGAAGTTGACTGCACTTATAACAATAAAGATTAAATTAATGGCCTAAATTCTGAAGGCAGTGAATTTTTGAATAACCATCATCATCAAAGGCATTCCGCCAAATATTGGGTAGGACCATGGACAGTCCCATATATGACTTCCCCGACCGCGGGGAGTTTCCATAACGAGTCCCTCATGTAACCATGCATTTTTGCGTAGCAAATCCCTTTTAAATTTTCCGAATACTTAACCACATTTTTTACCATCCAAAAATGCTATTCTTCTCCTCATTCTACGACACTTGCCAAAACTTTTCCCTCCATTACTCTCCTTCGGTAAGTCGTTACTCCTCAATAAGATCTCCATCCAATTTTGCTGCCTCCCCCTAATTTCTCCCGTCAGCTTCCCTTCCTTTCCCGGAATGTCTAAAACTTCCTCTTTTGTCTTCACCTCCACCCAGCTCACTCTTTAAACCCTTCTCCGCACTCAGATCTCAACATCTTGAGGGATTGGTATTCTTAGGAATACCTTTCCGCTTTCCGCCATAGTAGGCGGAGGTATTCAGCGGAGGGAGCTGGGTTCACGTTGCGTCCAACGTTGGCAAACGTTTAGCTAGCGGAGGTGGTTGGTGCTCGGCCAACCCCGTTTGCCGTGGAGGAGATTGGCCGCTTGTATTTACCCCACGATGCGTACAAATCGGAGGCGAGGTCTGCCAGGTGATCATGGTTGTTCCGGGAGACGGTCTGCAAGAACTTCTTCGCTGTAGCTTCTACTATGGAAAATAACTTCTACTATGGAAAATAACGCAGCCTTGCGTTTGCATCTATAACTAAAATACTAGTTCATTAAATATTATGAAACTTCGTACAATTGTTAAGAAAGATATTTACTACAATATTTGAAAAGAAAATTTCAATATCTTTATCCTCGTTGTTATAACGAAGCCGTAAATGCGATGCATCCGTCCGGTACCCGGAAAATGTGCTAAAATTCTATTTCTAAGCACACGCTGAAATCAATATATCCGGTAAAAAGTTTTGCATATCATCAATAAACGCAGAAATAAACAAGCTTTAATGTGATGTACTTCATTTTAAGATCGATTGCGCCATCTGTGAGATAGTCTTCAAAATCTGGTGACGGAATTTTACAACGGATAATAGACGGTCACGCAGTAGAGGTTCCTCGGCGATGGCTTGCAGTGCTTTGTTTCCTGCGAACCTGGGGAAGTGAAGGATGAGTCGGAGAATCTTTCTCAGTCTTAGTTGAAGGCGTTGGAGTGGCTTCTTCAGGCTCGTGCCCGATCAAACTGGACCAAAGAGGCGTAGAGGAGGCTAGAAAGAATCCAGTATCAGCACAAATCTACGTTAAAACTTATCCAGATTGAAATTTTTACTCACATATCCACTCATGAATTTCCTCCTTTTTGCAAATGATTCCTTGGCTAAAGAAATCCTTTGCCTCACGCCCTAACTACGTACTGACTTCATTCTCATCCTGAAAAACTCCTTTAGAGTGGAGACAGCTCCACCCACAGTAGCTCATGCTCACCGATCTTACAATTAGTGTTTACTCTCGCTATTCTTATTCGGGAAAGTGGCCCAACCAATAAGTACAGGTTCGCATCTTGGAGCGAGTTATTGTGACTGTAGAATTATAGATTATTGGAGAAATTTATTTAATGAAAATCCCTATTAAACTTAACTACGTGCTATGTTTATAAATTCAAAAATGCACTCTCGCGTTTCAAAATTATGTTAATGAACTCGACTTGAGATTTATGAACGGCATCTATTTCATTAACTATAAGTGATTTACCAATTTGTCAAACTAACTCGTTATTATAATAATTTCTCAGAAATTCTTTTCAGATAGCAGGCTAAAAGGAACACTTGGCCGAGGAGGAACGGAGATGAATCAGATGCACCAATGTAGAACCGGAAGTGTTTTGTAACACGCGTCATATTTTATCTGCATATGCATCTATATGCACTTACTGACAACTCTTCTTAGTAAAAAAAACTTTTTTGTCATTATTTACGGAATTCCGAACGGGAAAATGTATGCGGTGGTGCGTAGGGATGTTCAAAGAAATACCATGCGAAAGAATGCACTCCATAAAAAACACTGCGTTTGACCAGAATTCGATAATTTGGTTGCTTACTTGAGGTGGCGATCGGCATCTGGAGTCATTTGCACCCACGGGGGTAGGTGTGTTTTTCGGCAGGTGAGAACATTTTGGGAAAAGGAAGGGCGGAGAGAAACGGGCAAGAAAATTTCCGTTGTCAACAGATGGCGCCAATAGGCAAAAAGTTGAACGTCCCACCTAACGGGTGGAGTAGGAACAACTAAAAGTGCTCTCCAATTTGCACCCGAGTAGCGATCGAGATTCCCCTGAGTAATCTCCCTCATTTGCGGGATTCGATCCCGGATCTATACGCTAGGAAGCCAGCACTCAAGCGACCACACCTCCCAATCTCAACATAATTCAAATCTGGTCCAAAGTCCTAACTGCCAGTCGTGTATGCTGAGCATACACTAAAACTAGCAGTCTTAAAGTAGCAAGAATTTCCTGAGTAGATTTATGGGAGCAATATATTCTCGTCTGCAGACAACACCGTTGCACAGTAGGTGTAGTTTAGCTTGATAAACCATAGTCGCGGGAGATAAACCTAATTATGTCGCGAGCGGCGAACTTGAATTACAACTGTATCATGAAAACTTTTTAGATAATCTTGCCTTTGAACCTAAAAAAACCTAAGCTAGCTTACACCAATGTTAAAATTAATCGTATCAAGCAAAGACTTGTATTTCATGATTTATGCTGGCATCAAGTCACACATATCTGAACAAATAAATTGTATACGTTGTCGCATTCCACAAGTGCACACAAAGAGTCCCAAAGCATTATGTCACCAGCAGTATGAAATCGGCAACATCTTACATTACCTACAAACAGCATTTCCAGCCCTGGCAATAACACGGGCATTTAATTTTCTTTTCACCTCGTATGTTCCTCCGTTTTTGTTTCTCTATGGTAATTAATGCGCGCAAGTTAAGGTTCCTTATCTCTGGTGAGATACCTCCTGGGCATCCCATGCGGCATTCCGCGCTAAAAAGGTCGCATGCATAAGGCTGCTGATAACGCAGGTGATTTAAAACGCGAAGCTCCTCGCCCAAGATTTCAAGTGAACGACATAATTGGTGTATTAATCCTCAAGGGCTATAAAATGAACTCACGAGACGATTCGATAACATTTCCAAGACGTCATTTACAGATGTTTCATTTCAACCTCATGCGAGTAGATGTGAATAGCTTAAGAGATTAAAATTACACAAGTAAGATAAACGGAGTATTGAATATGAGACAAGTTTGTAGATAACATACGCAGAAATTAATTCAAAAAGTATTTCCACAGGGCCTAAGTAGATTACCATCAATAACTCCAATTATTATACATAAATTATATTATGCATATAATATAGGCATATCTATAAATTACATTAATTCTAATTAACAAAATTATATACATCCATTACATGACGTCTAAACTAACCAAGCTAAAGTCATGAAGTAAATACTCGAAAAAAGTCAGCCCTTCCAATCCCTCGTAGATGAACAATGAGCTTCCTAAGGCCCAAAGCAAAAAAGTGGCAAATTCCTAAACTTAAATAGAATGCATGCTGGTATTTTACTGCATTACCAGCATGTTAGATATTCTTTAGTATTGGCTTCGGCCAGTCCAAAACAGGATGTCAGCTTCTCGGCAGTAGTTAATGTCGTTGCTGATGATATAGAGACCATTTTCACTAAGGCATCTTTGCCAACGGTCTCTCGACCTAGAATCATAAAACGTATTAAAACTGTTCACGATAAGTATTACTACTAACGTAAAAAGTTTTACTGGGACAAAAAATATGAGGAATAATAAAAGGAGTACACACAATACATTTCTGACAGTACAAAAACTTTATTTGACGTACGTTCCTGAAAGTGCAAAATGCACCTACTATGTGATTGCAACAAAACAATGAATAAATTTACCTGAGATGACCCGGTTAAAATCGATTATTCATGCCCTTTCGACAGGAAAGTCCCTGAGGTAGAGAGAAAATTTCTTTATGCATAGCGGCATCACAGAATTGGCCAGATAGGAACAGTTGACCAAAAGGAGAGTTAAATGATTAAGAAGAGGCTGGCAAGAAAAGCAAAACAAGTAAAAAAAATGAGGGTGGTAATTCTTCTGAAACTACGACCAACATTACCTCAGATCCTGAAACAGAAGAGACGGATACGGTTGCAAAATATACGGACACATTTATATATTAGGTTCGGATCACCCTCTGGGACTCAAATGAGAACAGTACTTGCTAATACTGCTCTTTACGATACATGCCCCTCCCCTCCCCCATTAAATAAGGGGGGAACGGGAATTATATCTTTTTTTAAATACAAAGGACCTTTAGAAGAGGCCACATGCCGATTTTGAACGCAATCCGATCACTGTAACTCAAAAAGAGAAAATCCCGAAAAAGGTCACGTTTTTTACTATTTTTCGATAATTTGAACGCGATGAGCGACTCCCCCTCCCACTAAAAGAAGAATAAGTACTTTTTTTAAGACAAAGGACTCTTTGAAGAGGCCACATACTGATTTTGAACGCAATTCAATCATAGTAACTCATTTTAAAAAATCCCGAAAAAAGTCATATTTTTTAAGATTTTTCGAAACTTCGAACGAGATGTGCGACCGAAAGATGTGATCCGATTTCAAAAGTTTTTCTTTCTTTGTGATCAGGGGGACGAGTAGCAACTTTTCCGCGCTATTGCGATTCAATTCGGACACTTTCGTGTTTTTTTGCCCACCCTACTGTACACATCGGTCATTATTACAGTATATACTCGCTTTGTTCAATAGGGGGCTCCGCCCAATAGAACCCTCTAAAGCTCTTGATTTTAAAGTGCGGTCAACCTTGCGCATCTAGCCATGACTGGCTCTCTTTTACATGGGAGAGATAGGGACTAAACATGTTTTCACGTGATAAAAATTAATTAACTATGTTTCATCGAATTTGAGCCATGATAACTTGTGAATGATTAAATTGCCTAAAACACTACATCATTTTCATATCAAGTTAATCCTCCAAAATGCGGGAGTCGGCCTGTATAATACGAGCCCAGCAGACGCCTCAAACGGCAGCAGACGATATCGTCTGCAATATGAGTGGAACGTCGCGATATTTTCCCCGCTCGTAAAGTGACTTCTCGTAGATAACGGGCGGAATGGTATTTTAAAATGGTATAATACTACATAAATATTAGCTTACTTGTCAATTAGGTATCAAAATCGACTAGGTATAGAATATTTCTCTGCAATAGGAGTAAACCGTCAAGTCAATTCCTCGACCATGAAGTGAATCCTCATAGAGAACAGACGGTGACCAACCTTGTATTGTCACTAGAATCTTAATCATTCTCAATTAAGGTTAATTTCACGCCCACAACTCCCTTAGATTCGCTGGCACTTCAGCTACAGCGAGCGAACATACTTATCACACGGGCGACAACAATTGTGAGAAATAAATTTTGAGATACCTTGGCTTCGTTACGGATCGTACTCCGCACCGGAACGAGACTGTTAACGGCGGCTAAATTTAACATGCTACTATCTAATTTACGTTCTACATTGTCATTGTCAAGTCAAGTGAGCATTTTGACAGGATTTACACGATCAGCACTCCATGTTTAACTGAGGCACTGACCATGAGGCACATCAGGTCAGGTCAGTACAAATAATATCAAATATATGTATTATAATTATCGAATATAAAATAATATGATTACGTACCGTGATATATATATGGCAGCGATTAATCATTTCCACTTTATCTCCAGGGACACACGTACAGCGGCACTAAATATAAAGGAACAACACTTGGTAATGACATCAAGTCGAGTAAATGAAAAGATAACTTTTGAGATAGTAAAATTTAATGAATGAAGCATAATGAAACAACTTACATTGCATAAGTAGAAAAAAATCATCACCCTTTCACTTGGACTCCACACTCACAATGTATGATACTATAAAATAACACAATAATCTCTGCCAAGGAAAAATTCAATTGTCTATTGCTAATTAGTCATTACCAGCCTTAAACGCATACGGATTAATTATTTCAACAAAATCGCATTGGACACAACAAATCAATGAAATAAAAAGATGACACTTGGGGTGGCAACATTCACTGAATGAAGAATAATAAATCACTACACTGTTTATCCCTTCACTGGGACGTAAACAACCCCACTTTCAAGACAAGAGCAATTCACTAGTCACTAACTTCAATTCACATAGATTCCACATTTTAATTTTGTCAATAGTAGAAACAATGAACTGATTGCTGTTATGTCTTCTCCAACTCTTACTACGCATTTTTTACACTTTTAATACCATTCCATAATTTAATGCCATACTAATCAGTAAACACAACAAAAATGAATGTAGGTGAAGAAGGGTTAATGCTCACTTAATAGTTTGCACACTTGCTAGTTATCGGATGATCTTTCTTTGAAGATGGTCATTAGCTAGCTCTAATTGCCTTGGTATTAATTTGAGAACCTGAATGGTATCGATGAACATTATCACAGCATCTGGACGAATCAGTCAACATTGCCATAGTATCATTGTTTGAGCTTGTTTTCAATAGCACTTGATATGTGACGCAATGTAGTGAGTGGCACACAATGTCATCAGCACAGCAAATATGGCACGCAATCCTTTATAGTGAAGCACACAATGTGTTTACAACACACAACACAACAAGTACACACATTTACGGATCTCCCTCTTCAATGACATAAGTTCCTCAATTTCCTCTGTGACATTCTCTTTAGCAGGGGTGGAGTGCATCACCTGGTCACTGCATCCCAGAGATATATCCACTCCTGCTGCAGCTGGTATGCTGGCATCAGCTTGTTCTCCCAGTAACTCCTCTGCAGTTACATCATTGTGAAGATCTAGAGAGGAAATGTTTTAGGAGTTAAAAATATATACATAGAAGCCTCGATTGTCGGCATTTGCCGAGATCAAACGTTGACCGTACTTGAAAATCAAGAGCTTTAGAACCCCCGTGACGGCTCGCTTTGCTCGCCGTCGCCTTTTGCGGGCTTCGCCCCCAACGTCCGTGTGTGTTCAAAAAAAGTTGACTTTGGCACCATGCTGCCAGCGAACTATAAGTGATAGAGAGTAAGGATAAGCATAAAGTTGTAGGACTCGATGAGGTTTTAAAAAAACACCCAACAGAGTTGAGTCCCAACTGCTAGTTTAGAAGCTACAGTGGAAAACCCGAAAAAGCCAAATTTGGCGCCGTTTCCAGCGAACTAAAAGTGTTAGAGAGAAATTATTGGCATAAATGTTAGGACGTGATGAGATCTAAAAAAGCTGTACAGCAGATTCGAGATCAGACTTAGTTTAGCTAGTCTGAAAAAGTATGCTTTTTAAACGTTTATTTCTATGACTTTTTAATGATTTTTCGAATTGGTTTAAACACTACATTTAATATAAGTCTTTAAGAGTAGGATCCCGATGGAAAACGTAATCATAGAACCTCGAGGAACCAAACTTATCACTTCAGGCTTCAACCAGACACCTTCCTCATAAAATTCTCTGAATGTAATCTAAGACAAGGCCTTATTGGGGGCCCTCTCTCCCTTCCATTCCTCCCCCTCCTCTCCCCACACCACTTTTCGTTCACCCCTGCCAACATCCCCTCAGCCAACTGCACGGTGTCAAATGTCACGCAGGTGGCTTCGACTCTGTGATGAAATGAATCCGTAGTTGGTCCACTATATCAAGTATCATCCAGGTGGTTTTCTTAATAACCCCCATTTCCAAGGCAGCTGACTGAAACCTGAAACCGTGTAAAACTATTCCTTTTCTACGGAGGGAATCAAATGACACATACTAAGAATATTCTAGAAATGTTAAAAAATAAAAGTTTCCTAATCGTAAGTTTGAAATGTTATTTTCCTCTTTCACAGATTCCTACTCGTTGCAACACGAAATGCGAGGCATACCGCTTTCCGTCCACGTCTCGAAGGTTTTGCCTTATTGAGAAAAATGTGATCATCATGCAATAAAACTTCAATATTTCCGGCTTTGACTGATTTCCGCCAGGCTTAAAGCCTGGTCTACACGTAACGTTTTGTCGTCAGTCTTGCATGATCATGCCAGATTTATCAAACAAAACGTTACGTGGGGACGGCAAGTTGGACGTTTTTCCATGAACTGAATGAGGTTTGACAAACCTGCAAAAGACTGATGGGCTGGAGCTTTGTGTACAAGCAAGACGGCAGACAAGTCGGTACATGTAGACGCGCGTCGGTCTAGTCGCTCCCCTGCCAGCCTGTTCTCGGCGACACTGGCGGCTGGAGGTTGCAACTGGTAATTTAAGTGCGTTCATTGGCGAAAGAAAATGGCATCAGAAAATGGCATCAGACCTACGGCACTGGTCTCACAACTTTTTTACGGAGTTCATAGAACTTTACCCAAGTTTTCCTTCCCTCTCGCAAGTGAAATCAAAGGATTACAGCAACCGAGACAAGAAAAACCAAGCATACACCGCTTTGGTTAATAAGTGCAAAGTGGATCGTGAAGAAACTAAAGAGTCGGTTACCAAATGATCAACTCATTTCGAACAGTTTACCGTAAAGAGTGTGCGAAAATAAAAGCGTCTAGGCGTTCTGGATCTGGAACAGAAGAAATCTACAAACCTTCTCTGTGGTACTTTGAATTACTTTCCTTCTTGAACGACGAAGATCAGCTGCCGAGAAGATCACGATCAAATATAGTAGGTTGTGAAAAGGAGGTAAGTAATAAAAAACCTTTTTTATTTTCATAGCCAACACTATTATTTATTGCCTCTGTTACACAAAATACAACGAATTGAGTTTTGTAAATATCTTTAACAGAACGAAACCATATACAGCATAGTTAGTAAATAAGAAAAACAGTGGATAATTAAAATTAATATCTCAGTGGATTTTTCCAATTTGTGTCATGTTGTTGCGAAATACATACTTTTTTCACATACGTCAAGTTCATCCCGGTTTGAATAGCACTTTTTTATATATGTTTTAAATTACGAGATGGCCTTGTCTTGCCACGGTATTGATCCTTCATTGTTGAAGTATGTTTTAAATTTGTCTCTCACTACTCTTGCGCTTTCCAGAATTAGACCATGCCTGCCAATTTGAAGATTATGCATAATGTCGGGATTACATCTAGCTCCAAATACTACAGAACCATCCACTATATTTTCTGCGTCGAGTACATCAGGTGACAAGTAGTTACGAGAGCATAGTCTCCTTAAAAAATTGTGCAGTACACAGCAAGTTAACACTATGGTGTCAACTTTTTTAACGTCCAAATTAATTGCAGTTAGAAAAATTCTAAAACGAGATGCCATTATTCCAAAAGTGTTTTCAATGACACGTCGAGCTCTTGATAAGCGATAATTAAAAATTCGTGTGTCTTGATTCAAGCTGCTTCTGGGATAAGGTTTAAGAAAATCAGAGCGCAGTCCGAAGGCTTCATCACCGACAAACACGTAGGGAAATACTTCATTACTATTTGAAACTTTTTCTTCTTTTGGAATCTTCAGCCTACCTTGTGTCAATTTATCATAGAACATTGTGTTTGCAATGACTCCTCCATCCGAAACCCGGCCATTTGTTCCAACATCACAGTAGATAAATTCACAGTTAGCGTTGGCGATCGCCATGAGTACAATACTGTGAGTGTTATTGTAATTGAAATAGTAAGATCCACTATGAGCTGGTGGTATGATTCCCGTCAATTGCACCAAGGCAATAAGGAAACTGCCACTTCGCGTTGTACTCTTCAGCTATGTCAATCCATTCTTTTTCGGTCGTTGGAAACTGAAAAAGACAAATAGATAAAGGTGAAACGCGAAATTGTAGCAACGAAGGTAAATAGTTGTTTCCAAAAGTTTTGGTTTTTAAGACAAATAAAATTGCTTGTTTTATTGTGCTTAGGGGGAAGATGAACAAGATTCATTAGATGAAGAAGAATTGCGAGCAGTGGCTGTATTCTCAGCTCCTCGAACAACAGGAGAGGGAAGAACGGAAACTGCCAGAGAAAATATGTCAAGCTGTGACACACCATCGTCCAGCGGCCGATCTTCGACCACAAGGAAGAGGAAACGATCCAGCAATGACCCAACCACTGAAGTACTTCAGCTAGCTGGGGAGAAATTGAAAGCAATTCGTTCCGATGATGAATTTGATGCCTACGGGAAATATGTAGCGCTTAAATTACGTGGTCTAAAAGGGAGCCAAAGTATCATACCACGAAAGCTTATGAACGATGTTATCTTCGAAGCTGAAATGGAGGCAGTAGCAAAAGACTTTAAAGTTGTGAACTGTGCTGGTTCTTCCGGAGGGCATTTTTTAATGCAACAAAGTTTTCCTTTGATAAACCAGGCAAATCCAGGAGTTTCGGAGTACTATGCTAATTTCGGGGATAATCCCTAAAGTAATGTAATCACTATAAATTGTCTTCTGTTTTCTTTATTACGTTTACTTTTTCAAGGAGTTAATGTACCTATATTTAAAATTTTATAGCCAACTGAGTACTTTTATTAACTGATCGTGAAATTTAAAAATATATTTCTCTATGTGGGAGCAAATACTTGAAACGTTTTTTTATGAAAGTAACAATTGCTTATGTTATCAAAGGTTTTACATCATTATTTTTTGTCAAGTCTACATTTATTTTAATAAAACTTAATTCAGTCCCATGCTCAATTATTCTTAATTTCACAATTAATGACTAGATATTATAAAATCATGCACATAGTTTTTGGGTAATTACAAAGCAAGTTTGTGCTAAGTTAACACAAATAAATGCTAATTTTTAATTCTTAGCTTTTTATGTGGGCATCTGTAACATTTATTCAATGTCTTCGACAATTTAAGTATTTTGTAAATAAGGAAGAGTGGAATAAATATGTGGTAACGCTACGCTGTTGTATTCATTAATCCCATTATATCCTAATGATGACCAACCCTCCAAAAAAAAATTTGTATTGTTCCTAAGTGGTCATTACCTATCTCTCATTAAACTTATGGTGAACGTTTTATTAAAAATTTTGCAAGTTTTCAAAAATTTATCACAGTTTGTTTCCAAGAAAAGCAATTTTAATATAATTTTATTTAAAACTATAAACTATATAAGAAATTAAAAATAAGTATTAAAAAATCATGAAATGATACTGGCGAGTAGTTCCCGATACGTCACCAAACTATACGTCACAATTCAATTACATCACTAATGTCGCACGTCATCCTCGCCAGGGGGCAGATTCCATAACTTTACGTTCGATCGTTAAAGAGTCATTCCCGCTGGATTATGGGAATTCTATCGAGAACAATTGCCGATCGCGATTCTATAACTCACGATCGAACGTTTTTTGCCTCACGCACGACTTCTCGGCTTCGACGTCAAAATACATGTCGAAGCGGCCATGGTCGATCGAAGAACAGTTTGTTTTGGTCTTTCATTTGAATGATATTTGAAGAAGTATCGTAGTATGATGTATTTTGTGAGCTACAAATCACTTAAAACATATTATTCTTGGACTTTAAATGTGAATTGTGGTATAGAATGCTGTGGGTCGTTATATTGGAAGATAGTTTCGAACGGACGTCTTGTGTTGTGTTTTTAGTTTTGGCGATTTAAAGAAAATTACCCCAGTGGAGCATTTAATTTAAAGTTTTAAATGAAGTTTGCATCACTAAGGTTTCGATTTACAAGAAACAACCGTTTCATTTTTTGTGATAACTTTTAAACGAAGGTTTATCGAGTGTTTAGACTGTGTACATTGAGACATGCCAGTGGTGACATGTGTTATTTATGTTCTGCGCTGGATTACGTGTGTCTAAGTGGTGATATATTTACGTTAATTAGCTAGACTTGTTCTCTTTAAATAATGTGTTATGACAGAAATGGTATTATAAATGTTACAAATACGTAGCAAGTGTTGGAGAAGACGTAACAGCAATCATTTCGTTGTTTTCACATATTGACTAAATTAACACGTGTAATCTATGTAAATTGAATTTGGTGACTCGTGGAATGCTCTTGACTTTTAAATATGGTTGTTTACGTGTCAGTGAAAGGATAAACAGTGTAGTGTTTAATTATTCTTCATTCAGGGAATTGTAGCACCCCAAGTGTCATCTAATTATTTCATTGCATTGTTGTGTTCAATGTGATTTTGTTGAAATAATTAATCCCTTTGCGTGTAAGGCAGGTAGTGACTAGTTAGCAATAGGCATCTTGATTTGCCCTGGGCAGGGATTACTGTTTTATTTTAGAGTATCTTTAGAGTGAGTGTAGTTGTTTACGTCCAAGTGATGATGAAAGGGTGATGATTGTTTTGTCTACTTATGCAATGTATCTTGTTTCATTATGCTTCATTCATTAAATTTTGCTATCTCAAAATTTATCTTTTCATTTACTCGACGTGGTGTCATTAGCAAGTATTGTTCCTTTTTTTGAGTTCTGCTGTGTGTGCCTGGAGAAATAGTGGAAGTGATTAAAAGCAGCCAATTGTATACCTCAAGGTAGGTAATCATATATGCTGCATGTAAGCTCTTGACAGACGGTGACCGGTCTTGTAAAAGTGAGTTATATAGTATTTCTATTCGATTTGATGGGAAGAAGGTTGTGTTTAAATGGTATTGAAGGTTGAGTAGTACGTTAATTATGGGAACTAGCTATAGAGGATAGTATTTAAGTATCAATGAATATCCTAATCAATTCATGTCCGAAGTTATATACCAAGGTGTCATACATACGTCTGAGTGTCGTTTTGGAACATTATCTTTGAAGTGAACCATAGAGCATTGATTTATTTAGATGACGAGAAGTTTCAGCCGTGATTTCGTGGACTTTCAACATAGTAAAGGCAGAAATTGAAATTTTCCACTAATAAAAATGCACTGGTCTGTCAGTGGAAAATGTCAATTTCAGTCTTTATTATTTAGATAACTACTATTTATCTTGTAATCCGCGACAAGGTTCATTTACGAGAGAAAGCGTTGTATTTGTAGTGGAATACGAAATGTTTCGAACGAAAGGAGACCGATGTCATTGAAATACATTATTTTTTAGAATTTTGCTGATGATAAGCTTGTAAATTTTGACCACCCGTCTGAAATATATAGTGTTTCAGAATCCAGTAAAGACGATTGGAGTGTAATTGAAATATAAGAGGCAATTCAAGCAGACGACATTACATCCGTAGAAGTCATAAAATGACAAGTAATTAGGAAATAATTAATCCAATGAGAACGCATTTAGGGTGTTTATAGTACTCGTGAGGAAGTAATGTTCAATTATTCAGACATTGCAATGCTTATTTAAATTAATATTTTTCAAAATTATTCGAAACAAGTGCAATCATTCCAATGTCAGCTCATTGCGCATGCGTAGAAGAGAAACAAGTGCGAACTATGCTGTAAATCCGACAACGCCGCAACGTTCGACGTTCTGCTGAACGATCGCCCTTATAGAATCGCTCGTTGGTCATCACTCGAATAAATTGAGCTCGACCGAAGGTGAACGGATCCCTAACGTTCGAACGTCAGCCAAGTTATAGAATCGGCCCCCAGCAGTTGCCATCTATCGACGGATTCACAGAACTAAATCGTTGCTCCCAGTGACCACTATTTTAACACGTGGTTTCACGGACCTGGGGGGTTATTTTGTAATCTCACTTTAGTGAAATTACGTCATAAAATGTCACTTTTTTGTAGTTCAACTCCGCCACCCAGGCGGCGGCGTGACCATCTTCGGATCTCAAGCGGTGAACTGCCGGTCATGTACTGGTCTTTAAGACGATTCATCCGCTCTGATCCGTATCTTTCGACTCTTTATCCGTTTCATTATCTCCGCCTGCCATTAGTTCCATCTCACCTGTCATAAAGATTGTGACATGGAGCCACCATCGTTTCCACTTGAAGCTTGAGTTGGAAAATAAACAAGGGCGCGAAAGATACAAACGATTTTAAATCGTATTGTTGTAATTTGCTAAACGTGAAGAACTTCAGCATTTTCAACTCCAATATATTCGGTACTTGAAGGTATGCTTTGTTTGAAATGCTTATGTTATTATTAGTTTGAATTATCTGTGTATATATTTCGTATCAATATTTCCCAAACAATGTTGCTGATACCTTTGTTTTCGTGTGCCTATCCGCCAGTGTATGGAGAATGGAATTCAGTTACTTATACTATAATTTCATAATTTTAACAAATATTGCCTTAAAATCTACGTTCTTGGTAGATATTTCCCGTGCTTGTGAATCGAACACTAATTAGATGCACTTATTTTTTTTAAATATTGAGTGATCGCTTACATGTCGCTTGTAGTTTTGACTATATTTAGATTTTCGTGGTGTGTACAGTGTAAGATATCTTCCGTAAGATGTTGAACAATCTGGGTATTCGCTAGTCTCGGCATCTTTTATTTGATATAAAGTAATTGAAGCTTCGACAATACACGAACCGTTCGTGAGCCGATCATTAAGAGAGGGAAACGGATCTCCCGCCTTTCTTTCTCGAACTTTCGATCATACACCGGATTCATGTAATTTAGATATTTGGTTCAAATAAGACAGTTGATTTTTTCTTTAATGGAGAAATGTAGATGGTATTTGAATAGAAGATTTTGTGGTGAAAAATAAAGTTTTCATGCTCTATGGGTCTTGGTAACACTGCGATTCTTGGCCGAGGACAGCTACCAAAGGAGTAGGGAGGGTTTTCATACTTGCCTAAGCCAGCCCTCGGTCAGCAATTGCATTTGAAGGGTAACGCAAGCGATGTGCAGCATCATGGCAGGCCAGTGGATTAAATTCCCTGGGAATGAGCAGGAGAAGAACTCGATAACCAACAGGTAGCAAATATACTTTTGACAAAATACTAAATACGTTCTGGAATAAATTAATTTTCAATGAAATATTATTGTAAATAATGCAAAGCACCTCGTGAACATTGATGGTTGCTTTTTTGGAATTAAAGAGGGAAATGATAGGTGCTATTTTCCTCGAAAAGGACTTAACTGCATGTCAAACTCTGTGGGATGTGAAATACCCATTGGGATCTGTCCAAGCTTCAGTTATAATTCTATATAAACTCTGCAGCCCTTTATTTAGAGAGGGCTGCAGAGATTAACATATGTTTCTCTCGTGCATTGATATACCTTACTGAAAAATGACTTTACCTTCTAGATTTAGACCTATAGTGGGCTTTCCAGGCACAGTGGGAGCTATAGATTGCACACATTAGGCAATCAGCACTCCTATAATTCATGAGGAATCCTCTAAAAATCATAAAGGGTTTTACTTCCTCAACGTACAAATGGTACATGGTTCAGCTCATCATTATTATTAAAGTATAGTTCGGTAATTAATATATTGGAAATCCAATACTAACGTATGTGCGAACCTTGTATGGAGTGAAGTAAGGTATAAAAAAATGTAATTTTTTCAGATTACTGATGACAACATGAGGGTTATGAACTTTGCCTGCATAGCAGGCACAGTTCATGAACAGTTCATCTGGAATTTTTCCAGTGCTAAGCCACCAATGAGGGAGGCCCATCAAAATGGGATGGGAAGATACTACCTATTAGGTAAGGATACATTTTATTAAAAAATATCATTCATTCCATGCAATATTTGTCTTATGAAGTGTTTCGTATTCGCGCCAATCTTTGTTTTTCCTCTATGGCCACAAGAGGGCAATGCATGCCATGACCGCGTCCGCGTATCGTGGAGTTTTTTCTTTTGTTTTTTTTTGGTGTGTGTGTGCATGCGTGAGTGCGTGTGCAGTTCCGATCTGATTGCCGTCGACATACCATCAGACTTCAAGACACCTCACCGCACCTGCAGTTATTTTTCAACGTTCTATTCGGTAAGTCATGCATTGCTTTTGGCCATAGATCTTACAGTCCACTTCTATGTCTTTTTAGTGATTCAACCAATTTATCTTTTCTCTCACCTTTGGCCAATCGAGGCGAAAAGAGAGGACATTGTTTTTGGTCCTTCGGGCCGGATATTGAATTCGGAGTGAATTTATCTTGTATGGCTTACTTACTTATCTTGGGAAAGGCTTTTGCTTAGCATTTCAGTTTCTTTGTCAGTAAATTGCATTGTGATTTGACAGTAGCTATTTGTGCAGGTGCTCGTTCTATCTTTATTACGCGTCAATCTATCTCAGTGTGAAGGTGTGTATCTATCTCTTACTCATTAAGTCAAGTTTCTAATTTTTCTAGTGTTTAGTTGTTTTTGTTTGCTAAAATTGACGTTATCATGCCTCTTGAGGGAGATAGTGAACAAGAAAGTAGTTTAGTAAATGATTTAAGAGCTATTCGCGTATTAAAACGTAACTATGCCGTTACGAAAAGTAGACGTGACTCAGTCATTCGGACAATTGAGCGACTGTACTTGATGTCAACTACGATTTTATCGCAAAGTGAAGAGTTACCAGTATTCTTAAGTCGTGTTTCGGCTTTGCCAGATGATTTTAAGTCCTTTATCACGATGACGAACGAATTGCGTGAGTTGGCATTTGACTTGAATTTAGACGTGGATGCGTCTGAAAGCGAGGTAGAGGAGCGCGTTGAATGCCATTATCACAAAATCAATGCTATCGCGACTCAATTAACGAAGGAATCTCCTGTTACTGTTCGGGAAGGTCAACCTATTTTCTCTTCCTCAACGCGTCTACCGACAATTAGTATTCCGTCATTTGATGGCAATTTGGCCAACTTTAAGCAATTTTTTGATGTATTTACGAGCCTAATTGATTCAAATAAAACTTTATCTGACATTGAAAAGTATCATTATCTTTTATCGAGCCTAAAGGGTCAAGCATTGGCTGTAGTTTCTAGCATACCCATAATTTCAGACAATTACTTTATTGCATGGCAGACACTAGTTCAGCAATACGAAAATAAGAGGTTGTTTGCTTGTCACTATCTAGATAAATTATTCAGTATACGGATCAATAATGATTCGGTTGATTCGTTGCAGAATTTTTTCGATATTTTCTCGGAAAATGTAAACGCATTAAATGCAATGAAAATTCCAAATCTATCCGAATTTATTTTGTTTTACATAGCCTCTAAAGCTCTAGACAAATCTATCAAAAGGCAGTTTGAGATAGAAAATAATGGAGTGGATTTTCCTTCAATTGTACGTCTTTTAGAATTTGGGCGTAAGTACGTCAATATTTTAAGGACATCAGGGTGCAAGCAAATTAAGTCTGAGCTTGTCAAGAATTCTTACGTGGCTAAAGGGATGACTCAAAAAACTTCATTAATTGCTACATCTCAACCTGAACGTGAACACAAAATTAAATGTCAGCTTTGTGTGGCACAACATAGACTTTATCAATGCCCGAAATTTAATGCATTTAATGTGGCTCAACGTAAGGACTTTATCAAATCTCAAGGCATTTGCTTTAATTGCCTAGCAAGTGTTCATAAATCACTCGACTGTAAGTCTAAATACAGGTGCAGGTACTGCTCTCGTAGGCATCATTCATTATTGTGTGTAAACGGGAATTCTGTTCAAGGTTTAAAGCCGAATTCTGAAGAAGTTAACCAAGCACCGAAGCATTCATGTACCAACGGGGCTTCGAAAGACGTCTCTGATGAAAGTACTCTTTCTTTCAAATCAACTAATCCAGTAGTGAGCTCAATGTCTTGCATGGCGGAGTCTGAATCTAAACATCCTTCTGTTCTATTAGGCACTGCTTTGGCATTAGTCAAGACATCTCATGGAACCTTAGAACCTATTAGAATGATAATTGATCCCGCATCGCAGGCTAGCTTTATAACCACCGAGTGCCAACAGAGATTAGGGCTGCTTCGAAAAAAGATGAGCCTTAACTGTGTAGGTTTATCAGGTACCCCTGTGTGTACTACTCAAGGTGTTACGTCATTTGTAATGAAGCCACGCAATAGTGACAAGGAAATACGGGTATCTGCTATCGTCATTCCCAAAATAACCTCTAATCAGCCTTGCTTTACAATCCCTGTCTCTGTTCGTGAAAAATTTTCCTCGTTGGATTTAGCGGATCCTAAATTTTATAATTCAGGGCCTATTAATTTCTTGCTTGGCGCTGACTTATATTCAGAAATTATGACTGAAGGTCACATACTGCGTGAAAAGGGTCTCCCTAGTGCATGGCCTTCAGTTTTCGGTTATATTCTTTTGGGTCCACTCGCATCAAGAACAACGAATCAAAGTTCAAATGTGATCAGTTGCTTCACCTCTGTTGACAATGACCTGAGTGAATCTATACAGAATTTTTGGAGAATTGAGGAATTGCCTACACTTCCTAATGTCTCACTTGAAGATAAAATCGCTGAGGAGCAATTCAGAACGTTACATTATCGAAATCCTGATGGAAGTTACGTGGTACCGTTGCTACTAAAAGACTATGATCTCTCTCTATCCCTGGGGGACTCACAAATTCAAGCTATCAGGAGATTTACTAACTTAGAGCGTAAATTCAAACAGCATGGTGAACTACATGCTGAATATACAGCCTTCTTGGAGGAATACTTGAATCTTGAACATATGTCACCTTCAAAATGGGGATCGGGGAAGTATTATATACCCCACCATGCAGTGGTGAAACCTTTTAGTACTACCACCAAGGTGCGAGTAGTGTTTGATGGGTCCTCAACATCCAGTTCAGGAAAGTCATTAAATGATTTTCTTTATAAAGGGCCAAAGTTACAACAAGAGATATCAGAATTGATTATTAGGTTTCGATTACATCCGGTGGCACTTGTGGCCGATATCTGTAAAATGTATAGAATGATTCATTTACTTCCTCAGCATAGAGAGTATCAACATATCATTTGGCGATCATCTGCGAAGGAATCCTTTCAGGAGTATAGACTGAATACAGTGACATATGGGCTCACTTCCTCCCCTTATCTTGCAATCCGTACCCTGAAGCAGTTATCCGACGACGAGGCTGACAACTTTCCGAAAGCGGCATCAATCCTATCACGAGATTTTTTTGTCGATGATTTGTTGACAGGGGCATCTAGTGAGTCAGAAGCGATTGAGCTAATCCAACAGCTACAAGGGTTATTGCAGTCCGGTGGATTTCAACTGAGAAAATGGTCATCGAATCAACCTCAATTGTTTAAAGAACTGCCTATCGGTCTAAGTCAATCTGATATATATTTTAGGCAGGAAGGTGACCAAATGACGAAGGTTTTAGGTATTTATTGGGAACCTCAGTCAGATACATTCTCTTATAATATAAATATCTCTAAAGATTCTTCAACCAAGAGAAGTATTCTCTCAACCATTGCAAAATTATTCGATCCACTAGGTTGGATATCGCCTGCAGTTTTTTGGGCCAAACATTTGATGCAGGAATTGTGGAAACTTAACTTAGGTTGGGATGACCCTATTCCACCTCAGTTATTGAAAATTTGGAATGATTTTGTTAGTCAGCTCCCTTATTTGTCGGAGGTCAAAATTAAAAGGTTTGTGTCTGCAAACTTATCGGGCGGCATGATTGGGGAGTATCATCTCTTGGGATTTTGTGATGCTTCGGAGAAAGGCTATTCCGCTGTTGTTTATTTGCGTAGTGGAAAACTCGACATGCAAGGTCACGTATCTCTACTCATGGCCAAAACGAGGGTAGCACCCATTAAAACGGTCTCCATTCCAAGGCTGGAACTACTTGGTGCTGTCTTGCTAACAAAATTAATTGAGCATGTTTTTCATCCATTATCTAAATGTATTACTATCTCCTCAGTTCATGCTTGGAGTGACTCTACCGTGGTATTATCTTGGTTGAAAACACCTCAGCATTTACTTAAAACATTTGTGTGCCATAGGGTAGCACGTATTATTGATTCTACGGTTGGAATAACTTGGAATCATGTATCTACAAAATGTAACCCTGCAGATTGTGCTAGTCGTGGTGTATTGCCATCACAGCTAATAGCACATAATTTGTGGTGGAATGGTCCCTCCTGGGTATCTTATCCTTGTAAACAATGGGAAATAATTTCTCTGGAGAACATCGATCATAGCCAAGTGCCTGAATTAAAACCCTGTAGGCCTGTTGTAATGTTTCATACCACCATACCAATGGATTTGTCTTTCATTGATAGGTTTTCTTCGTTGCCACGGCTACAGAGAGTAATGGCCTATTGTTTGCGATACGTTGCCTATCTCAAACGGAAACAGGTTCCTACAGGCAAATTGAGTTTATCAGAACTTTCTGATGCCTTAATAGCGTGCGTTCGTGCCACGCAAATGTTTTTCTATGAACGCGATATTAAACAAATAAAACGGGGTTTGCCTTGTTCTACTACTCTTCTAAGATTAGCTCCGTTTATCGATGCCCACGATTGCCTTAGGGTGGGCGGCAGATTAAAGCATTCATGTTTGGACTACGCTAAGATGCACCCATTGTTGCTTCCAAAAAGCTCTACATTGACTAATCTAATCATAGATCATTACCATAGGGCGTATAATCATGCAAATTCCACCACCCTTGTGAATTTGCTCTCTCAAAAGTATTGGATCGTTTCTGCCAAACAAGCTGTCAGGACGCGCGTTTATAAATGCCTTGTATGTTTCAAGCTGCGAGCCACACCTACGTACCCGCTAATGGGTGACCTTCCATCTTCGAGAGTACGACCCAGTCGTCCTTTTTACCACACGGGAGTAGATTTTGGTGGTCCTTTCTATATAAAGGAATCCATTAGAAAAAATGCCAAAACTTCTAAAGCTTACTTGTGTTTATTTGTTTGCTTTGCCACTAAGGCCTGTCACCTTGAAGTCGTGTCCAACTTGTCTACTGATGCATTTTTAGCTGCTCTTGACAGATTTGTTTCGCGACGTGGATTATGCTCTCACGTATATTCTGACTGTGGAACTAATTTTAAGGGAGCCAGCCGATATCTAATGGGGGTAAACAAACAATTTCACAATATTTTCCTCAAGGACAATATTACTGAGGTACTCGTAAGCAGACACATTACGTGGCATTTTAACCCCCCGGCTGCTCCACATTTTGGAGGTTTGTGGGAGGCCAATATCAAAACTGCCAAGAATGTTTTGCGCAGAATAATAGGGGAACGTTCGTTGACCTTTGAAGAGCTGACAACTGTGTTCGCCCGAGTTGAAGCCACACTCAACTCGCGGCCTCTTACGGCTCTCTCAAACAATCCAAATGAGTTGGAAGCACTGACTCCAGGCCATTTTTTGATAGGTGCACCGCTCCTTAGCACGCCAGAGTCTGATATAACAGAATTGAACAGTAGTAGGTTATCTCGCTGGCAACTTGTGAGGCAAATAGCTCAACACTTCTGGCAGAGGTGGTCTAAGGAGTATTTACACACGTTACAGACCCGGTCAAAGTGGTTTAAAGATCAGCCGCAATTAGACGTGGGAGATTTAGTACTGATTCGAAGTGATAAGTCCCCTTCTCAGCAATGGAGATTGGGGAGAGTGATGAAAACATTTCCAGGTCAGGACGGTCGTGTCCGAGTGGTAAATATTCGCCATACACTAGGAATTTTAAAACGACCTGTCGCTCAATTGGTAAAGCTACCAATTGATTCCTAAAAGATCATGAAAGGATATTTTTTCTTTATTTTCTTTGTTATTTTCCTTGTTAGCCTGGGTAGCTCTATATCCTTATTCCGAGGGCGTCCTACCCATCTACAAAGTCTTTGGTGACCGCCCCCTCCAAAGTGAAGATTCACGGGCATCCTTCATTTTTTTTTTGTTTTAACTTACCTTATGCTTCTAACACCCTTGAGCTACCCAAAAGAGAAGGTATTCTGTTATTATTTTTTGTACGAAATTGTTGAGCCTTTTCCCAAGATAAGTATTAGTATGTTTTTTCATAACTAAATTTAAGTTAAAATTTGATTCTCAAATTTGGTGGGCGGTTATGTTTCGTATTCGCGCCAATCTTTGTTTTTCCTCTATGGCCACAAGAGGGCAATGCATGCCATGACCGCGTCCGCGTATCGTGGAGTTTTTTCTTTTGTTTTTTTTTGGTGTGTGTGTGCATGCGTGAGTGCGTGTGCAGTTCCGATCTGATTGCCGTCGACATACCATCAGACTTCAAGACACCTCACCGCACCTGCAGTTATTTTTCAACGTTCTATTCGGTAAGTCATGCATTGCTTTTGGCCATAGATCTTACAGTCCACTTCTATGTCTTTTTAGTGATTCAACCAATTTATCTTTTCTCTCACCTTTGGCCAATCGAGGCGAAAAGAGAGGACATGAAGAATTAAAATATTGTAGGGGACTAAGGGTATGCCCTTGAACCCTGGCTCCTCTACCACATACAGAGGATGGTTCACCGGAGCATAGCTATACAAGGGCACACTGCTCTACTTGTTCAGTGGTAGAGAGGATGTTTGGGGTCCTGAAAGGACGATGGAGGTGCCTCCTGCGTGATCGTGTCCTGCATTATCAGCCTCATGTTGCAGTGAACATTATAATAAGCTGTGTAATTCTGTATAATATTATGGTGCATCATAGGTAAGAGCCCAAATTAATATGAAGTGCACAATTCAATTCAAGACCTTGTGGCGGACCAGGAGGCAGACGAAATGGCGCCGAACCAGAGGCAATTGTTTTCTAGTTCTACCAGCGGCCACCAGACAATACGCCGTGGCCCTGGGTAGAGGCAGTCTGACTCCAACCGCCGCGCCGGAGACAACGATACTCTTACGAAATGTAATCGTGCCTTAAAGTGTAACCACAGTGAAATAAACCCGTTTCCGAACGGTTCAATCAAACAACCTAATCTTTAATTATTATCGGTCGTGTATTCCCATAACCTGTTCACACATGAGGAACTTGATCATGTTCTATCATAAAACAACTGTCAAATTGTATTCATATTCTATACTTGAAGTTGTACATTACTTTGCATACCTTATCGACTGATTTCCACTCCCTCTTTCAGAATACAATTGCCTGATATCTAAGTAGCATATGAGGTGGATGGCAATCATGAAGAGAACGTGAATGTCATCCAGGGAGAGATATTAGCAATAGCCCGCAGATACCAAAGAGAAATCATCAATCAATACTTTAGGTAAAGTTATGAAAGATGATTTCTCTTTGGTATCATACGATTAAATAATCACTTGTAGTGTAAATAGACCACAGTACCTCAGCGATGCACGAAGCAATTTTTTTGTTACACCCATTGGAGTAAATGGTGATATTTGTTTTTATTTTCATCCCTATAGTATTCTTAGGCAGGCTTTACTATTTTTAAAATAATTTTTGGGATTATTTTACCTTTTGTTTTTTTTTTTCGTTTAACGTGCTTCGACGGCCAAGGTCATTTCGCACATACTGTCTGCCACGTGCAGACAGTAGCAACAGCACTCGGACGAATCGGAGGATCACCCCTCCAAACACGAGCTGAGCAAATGATGCTTACCTTCGGAGACTGATTGGGAACCGGTGTTTCCATCGTGGTAGGCTATTGCCCTTTTATACCTTTTGTTCTCCTCCCCTTACTTTTGCAATATTGATTGATCCACCCTATTGATTAATCCACTTATCCCACTGAAAAGAAGTTGATATCTTGCTATGTCCAAATCAAAAACAATTTCATTAAGCACAAATGAATGTAGGAAGTTTTCCAATGAGACAATTACATGCTGGAAAAAATGAAAAATTAATATCTTTCTTATGATAATGTGTGAAGCATTAAACTTTTTTGAGGTTTTAAGGGTCAACAGGGAGACTTCTGCAAAATGTTACCAGGCAGGGTAGTCCTGTGAATTAACTTGCAGCATGTATTATCCAGACTTCTTTAATGAATGTTTTTTTTAATTTGGAAAAGTAGTAGTATTAGTTGTTTAGCGTGCGTCGACGGCATGGTCATTTTGCACTTCAAATTGTCAAAGTTATAGATATACTTTTTATATCCGGAGAAGGCAGGTTGCATGGAAGTTAGATATTCTGCTTATCTATTTTTATTCCGATGTTAAAAACATTGAAAATTGCTTATTTTTTTCTTATAATTTATTAAAAAGCGCCGTTTCTTTTAGAAATAAAATGACGCGGCCAATTGCATCGGGGTCGTCACCTAGAATGGACCCTAGGTCGCCTCCAATGTTCAGTCGGCTACGCACGTCTCGGTATCAGTCACACTCCGTCAGGATATGCCGAATTCCGAGAGAACATTAATTTGGAAAATTATTCCTTCCTATCCTGTCTGGTGCCAAATTGTTTTTTTCCATTACCTTTTTTCTTTTCGGTCAATGCTGGCTATAAGCTAAAACATAATTGCATGGGGTAATTAAAAGTAGCCATTTTCAGCATTAACTGTTCCAATTTTATTTTTTCTTACAATTTTACTTAGAAAATGGACAATTTCACAGGATACGTGGAACAATTTAAATTATAGCTATGCACCTTGAGGGGCCTCCACCCTCGGCTTTGCCGGTCCCTATATGGACCATATTTGGAAGAGATTTTCTCGTCAAGCTCATAAGATAATTGAAGTTGGTCTTCAGCTTATGAAAAAAGGTTCTTTTTATTATGTATTGCCTTTGACAACAAAAGGATATTCCTCTCACATTTTTCACAAAAGCTCAGCAAATAAGGGTCGGCGCGTTGCTATTTTACTCCCGTTTGGTGATATCGGAAAAATTTTAACAGACAGGCAAAGAATGATTCTTTGTGATTCAGTTCTCGCATAAATTTCAAGTTCCATTAAAAGCGTTTTCCTAATAACGTCTTTGATTTTTGGACGTGCAAAACTAAATAAACGCCACTCATATGAGCAAATATATATTTATACCTTTGAGGAAGAGGTTGGGGGGGGGGGGGTGGAAGGGAAAGGATTTGAGCAGTTTGAGGAAGGGGTGGGAAACAGAAAATACAACCGAGGAGATATGGAAAAACCAGGGGCAGGAGGAGGACTCTAGTAATGGCCTGTGGAAGAACAACACCGGGAAAAACCGAGGAAAATAGAATGGGCAATTGAAATAAAGACACGCATACCATATGAATGGAGAAGCAGGATCAGGTAGCGAGGCAAGGAGGAGGTAGGGGAGAGGAGTCCCCGAAAGGGTCACTGGGAAAGGAGTGAGGACAGAATAAGCAAGAGTTCGGGGGAAAGGATTGCAGGTGGGGAAATGGTCAGAAGGATACTGAAAGGAGTGGATGGGTGGGTGGACCAGTGGAGTCCGTTAAAGAGTAGGAATTTGACCAATTGTTTTCGGTAAGGGGATCTTGAGGAGAGGAGAGTGGGTGACAAAAACTTTTTCATTAATGAGCATATTCAAATCGGTTTGTACTATTTCAAGTTGTTCTTAAACATCTAGCCTTGTGCCCATATTTTCAACGTGGAGAATTCTGGTTCTAATTTCGAAACGCGTCGTACGCATTAAAACATTTGTGGAAAAGTGCTTTTACATTTCATTTTAATATGTTGAACTTCCACTACATCACGCCTGACTCGGTTGTTTTTTTATACAATCGTTAGTATTGCCTGTCGACTTTAATATCTTCCGGCGTGATGTAGTCGGCAATTGACAGAATAATTTAGTAATGGATTTAATAATTTAGAATAATTTAATAGCGACATAATTTAGAAAGGAAATGATCCGACTATAATTGCTTGACTGATTCTCCACTGTGATTTCATAGTCTATCGATAGAGATCTTCAAAGTAACTTTTCATTAGCGTTATCCGAATGGGTGACAAATCAACCTCTCACGTAGTTGAGGAAGCAAAACGTTGAAATTGATTGTTTGAATGCATGTAACCAAACTGTAACACAAGGGCTTGCGGGTTTATTCAATTACTATCAAATCGATGAAGGCAATATATAGAATTTAAAAGCTAAGTTAGCATGATTTATTAAAAAGAATCACATCTTCGAGTTTAAGAGAAGCATCTGCACGACTTCAGGAGGTGGCTTCCAAACACGAGGCAGTTCTCCAACTGTATTGCAATGAGCCTCAATCATTTCTGCAAGGCAAGAAATAATATTTATGTTGCATTATCAGAGATTAAAGCCACAAACCTCTAAATTTCAAATTTTCGCATTAGGATAAACATTCAATATCGAAAAAATACTAATTTTTTATGACATTGAATATCAAATTTCGAAGGTACTAATGAAATTTCCTTACGAATGGATCGAAAGCTGCTGCGAAAACATTAACGACAACATGATGAGGGGTAAATCGAGAACGGCATACAGCATAATCAAGAGACACTTTGGAGAAAAGAAACCAAGATGCCAAAACATTAGAGATCGAAATGGGAAACTGTTATGTAGGATCAAGACATTGGAAATACATGGATGGACAAACGGAAAATATCTCCAAAAAATCTTTCTATTCCCCCGAAACAATTCTTGCCACGTTTTCTCTCGTAATCACTAAAAACTTCGAGTACAAAGAATTCATTTCAGCCAACTCTGAGAATGTCCCTAGAAATTCATCCGCATATATGTATCAAAAAACGAAGCAGTTCCTGGAAGAGCCATTTCATCATTGCCTAATCATTTAGTTTCCACATTACAGGTTGGGCAGGACATTGACACTTTGACTCCGGAAGAGACACCCAAGACCGCTGGTAATGAAACAGATGTCATTGATAGCAATCCTATCATCCGGTGCGACTCAGAAGTCAAAAATACCAAGAAGTTTTTATTAACGGGAAGAAGAATTGTAAATATAAATCATGTACTTGCGTCTATAAAAGAAATCAATGACCACAAGCCTTTCGGGTGCTCCTTTACTGATATGGATGTCATTTGGGAAAAGAGAGAAGGGTTGAAGTCCATTATTGCATTCAAATGCAGAATGTGAAATATCGTAGTAGTAGTAAAAGTTGTTTAGGGTGCGTCGACGGCATGGTATTTTGCACCTCAAACTGTCAAAATTGTAGATATACTTTTTATATCCGGAGAAGGCAGGTTGCATGGAAGTTAGATATTCTGCTTATCTATTATTATTCCGATATTAAAAACATTGAAAATTGCTAAATTTTAATTATAATTTATTAAAAAGCGCCGTTTCCTTTAGAAATAAAATGACGCGGCCAATTGCATCGGGGTCGTCACCTAGAATGGACCCTAGGTCGCCCCCAATGTTCAGTCGGCTACGCACGTCTCGGTATCTGTCACACTCCGTCAGGATATGCCGAATTCCGAGAGAACAGTCACAGTCATCACACCGGGGTGGAATTTTCTCTTCAGTGAAGAGAAAGGAGTGGGTCAGAAGGCTGTGCCCTATCCTCATACGGGTGATGACGACTTCCTCTCGGCGGCTCCTCCTGACGGAAGTCCGTCCGAATATCGTCCGAAGAATCTCGACAGAGGAAACTGGCCGCGATAAATCCTCAATGGATGTCAACACAGCAGCGGTGACTGGAATCGTATCATCTGGTGGAGGCTAAAGCCAGATGGAAGAAATAATTTCAACTCTAGACATACCATGTATGTCCTTCAATTGCTACAAAAATGCCATGATGCCGTATGCGACGCATGGGAGTCCACAGCGCACGAAGAAATGGAATCAGCGGTAAAGGCTGAAGCGGAGCTTGCTGTAGCCAAGTGTGAGATAGATAGCGATGGCACCCCCTTACTAACCGTTATTGCTGACGGTAGCTGGTGCAAGAGGTCCTACCGGACGAACTATAACTCTTCCTCCGGATTGGTGAGTTGATTTTTGGTTTAAAGGTTTAGAATTGGTGTACTGATAAATAATATTTTACATTCATCTTTGAATTCAAATTTTCAGGGCGCAATCATTGGATACTACACCAAGAAGCTGATCTTTCTTGGAGTGAAAAATCGGTACTGCGTCATTTGCATGAGATCCGCCGCGAAGAATGAAGAACCTGCAAATCATGTTTGCTTCAAAAATTGGGGGAATGCACAAAGTTCTACGAGTATGGAGGCAGCTGTAATAGTAGAGGGATTTAGAAAAAGCGTGGAACTTTATGGCGTAAGGTTTGCAAAATTGATAGCGGATGGTGACAGCAATGTTTACAAGAGCGTCCTCGATTCCCGTCCATATAAGAGCTTAACAGTAGAAAAGATAGAGTGCCGGAATCACCTAATGAGGAATTTTTGTGCAAAGTTGAGGGATGTGACAGTAGCAGGTGATAAACCGCGACAGTCATAAGACATAAGTTAGTAGGTTTATCATAAAAATATGAATACTGATATATTTAACCTTAAATTTTTATAAAGTCACTTTATTTCGAAATATTCCATGTTTAGCTTTTCATAACTGACGGGGATGGAAATAAAAATCTCAAATTAGTAGAACGTAGCCTTTTTGTATCCGTACATGATAAATAAAATCTTATGTTGTGTATTGCACTAATAACTAAGTTACAACCTCTCAAAAATGACAAAAACATTGTTTAAGCGAAACCTTTTGGCACTCTTTGAGTAAGGCTACTAAAGATATTTTTGATCTTCTTTATAATTGGAAGTTCTATCCTTAGCCTATCCTAAATTCTTGTGAAGTCCATTTTTTAAATTATTCTATCCTTAACTTATCCTAAATGCTTGTGAAGTCTCTTTTTTTAATTATTCAAAAGTATCATGTCTTTTTTGTTTTTAATATTTTTTGTAATGGTGTAAAAGAAAAAAAGAGCAAGAAAACTTCCATTGTCAGAAATGGCTCTAAGCCTGTCATAGCTTGAACCACTGCAGTTGAGTTGTCCAAACAAGTTTATTTCATCTAGGAATATAAAGTATAATAATATCATAGTGCAAAACACAAGGAAATGGCATGTATTAACCCTTCGAGTGCCACCGAATTTTTGGTGGGTACTCCCTGAAGTGCCATGGGTATTTCGCTAATTTTGAAGGTTTTTATTACAAAAATCATAATTTGTTTATTTATCACTATGTTTACATGATTTTTTCTGAATTTTAAAGAAAATACTTTCTTGCCAATGAACAATAAAAAAATCCGCTGTTTTAACCAATGAAATATAATTGTTATAGTTTAATTTCAAATTTACAAGATTGAATAATTTAATTTTTCACTTTTGTACAAAAAATTGAGAAATAAAATCAACTTTTAAAACTTAAAACATTAATGAATATAAAATATCATTATTTTTCCAGGAAATGATTACATAATTACCAATGAAATTGCACAAATTTTCCATAAATATTTCATTAATTTTCACATTGTCAATTGCATAAAATTCAGGGGAGATTATCAAAGTTATTGGAGATGTATAAGGTAAAACGTTTCCTAGACAAGGGAACAATACATGAGAATATGTTATGAGACACGGTATCTGAATAATAATAGCAAGAATTTAAGTCTCTTATTACTTAGAAAATATAAACAATACGGTACATTACAAATTATTGACAGTAAAAAAATTTGAAATGCATAGATAACTATGACAAATAAACTTTCTTTCAAATTAAATAACTAATTACCACAATATTCACAAATATGTTGAGAGACAAATTCCACGTAGACCATTTTCACATTTGACACAAACAGTTCCAGATCTATGGACAGGGCCACCGTCTGTCCAACTGCATACAACACAAACTTTTTCCCTCCGCCCTGGCAGTTTCTTTATCCCGTATATTCCTGGGGATACTGTCCTGGGAGTTGACTGACTAGGATTATTCTTTCTACGTAACCATTCACCCTCAATGCTCTATTATTTCCGACATAAACTGTATTCTGGATATTTTTTTACAGGATTGTATGATTTGTAAATGATGTAAGAGGTTAGCACCATTCTAGAAACTACATTGAAGACCATTTTCTTCCAGTATTTCAATGATATTCTCTCATCTAAATGCGCATACAACATCATATCCGAAGAATCAATGCCACCCATGTAACGATTGTAGTGCTCAATGATTGGTGCCCTTTTATTTGGAAATTCTTGTCCCTTGCGAACAACTGAATTGCTTATAGCTATCGAGTTAGTGGACAGCAATAAAAATTAATTTTTTTGTGATTTCTTTTCTCGGTATCCAAGAATAAGAAGCTCGTCACTACTAAAATACTTTTTTTCACCCACACTAAATTTTTCTTTGAGAGGTTGAAGTATTCCTTTCTTATTACGTCTCGACGTAGCTGTTAAAAATGTATATTTTTTAAACAAATCACGAGCTAAATCTATACTGGTGAAAAAATATCCACGACTACATGATATACTTTCATAGAATAATTGATTTTTCCTAAATTCCTAAACTTTATCAACAGACAACGGGTCTATCTATTGCTTTCCCTTTATCACCAATTCTGGCGGAAATGTTTATGGATGACTTGCAATCAAAACTTTTTCATTCTTCACATCAGCAATGTATTTTATTGGTTTAGATATGTGGACGACATCCTTTGTATGTGGACGAGCACTTATCGCCAACTATATTTCTTTTTAGCTTATCTGAACTTTTTGCATGGAAACATTAAATTTACGATGGAAGTAGGAAGCCAAAGTGTCAATATTTTAGATTTGACGATTGGGATAGGAAATAGTAACCGTAATTTCTCTATTATTCGCAAACCCACATTTACAGACGCAGTCATTCCTAGTGATTCCCAACATCACCATAAACTTACCTCTTTTAGAGCAATGGTTCCTAGATTGAAGTATGTACCTATGTCCGAGTCTAGTTATAATAAAGAACTAGCAACGATCTACTTAATAGCCAAAAGGAATGGATTCGATAAGAAGTGCATAAAGAAATTGGCGGATAAAGCAACTAAACAGAAATCCATAAACTTCCTCACATCTCTTTCCTCCGGGAAATATCGAAAGGAAAAATGGCATGCCCTCCCATTCATTCCCAAGGTTCCAAACAAGCACAGCTGTGTGACGAAACAATTGGTCTGTCATTCACAAACCCCCATCCTGTCTAAAATAATTTTTAATGTGAAGAACTCAGATGCAGACAGAAGTGGGGTGCACAAACTCAAATGTGATGACTGTGACTCAAGTGTATATTGGTCAAACAGGGCGAAAATTTAAGGACATAGTCAAAGAACATATGAATTGCTTTGTTAACGGTACAGGGAATTCAACTTTTGGGGAGCATTTATGTAATTATAATCATTTTAGTGATTTTAAATTTGAAGATTTACGTTTTGATGACAAAGGTGCCCAACTGGATTTTTAGAACAATTTGAAATTGTTAATAGCCCACATATGTAATGTAATTATCATTTGTTTCCCATTTCATTCCCACTCCTTAAAATAGACCTTCCCGAACCCTAAAACCGTAAACCGACCCGGTCACCTTATCCGTCCTTCACAGTAATTACGCACGCTCCATCCTTTAAAACCACTGATTGTCTCAAACTCCCCCTTTCCACACTGCCCAACCCATTTGTTCCTCACTCCCCACCTTCAACCATATATATACCCTTTCACCTGTGAAATTTGTTACCTGAAGATGGCACGAAGTTGATGAAACCCGGGTCGTATCTAATAAATTGTGCGGATGGAAACTAAGTTGTTTTTAATCATGGTTATCACTGGACTCAAGACAGTATTTCCCTTCATCCGGTGGTAATTTACACTTGTGGACAGCCAAAAGAAGACAATGTTGTGTCAACACAAAAAATAGTAAATCTATTTTTTAAGGACAAATGCTTTTAAGTTCAAAAGTTCCGTATTTCAGTGATGGTTAAGCTGGGCAATACTAGAATAGCAAATAGTAATGAAGAAACTTTGTGACTTCCACTGGCCACATAAACAGTGGAAGTCAAAAAGTTTCTTCATTACTATTATGGAGTCCTTCCACCACGTGCTGCCAATTTCGATTAAATTAAGAACAGCAAAAACTTCCTAAACCTATGCCACCATCACCTGGACTTTGATTTATAAGCTCCTTGGTCATTTTTTGCAACCAATTATGGGATATCTCCCTGCGATGGAATGGGTGGAACAGTGACGCAAATTATCACCAGAGAAAGTATCCAACGTGATCCGGGTAGCACAATCACTTTCGTAGAAAATGTTTATGAATTCTGTTAGTCCAGAGTGTATAAAATAACCTTATTCATTTAAAAAAAGAGCATTTGTCAGTAATTCGGCAGTAACTAGAAACTCGTTGGTGTCAGGCAAAAATAAATTACAGGCGCACTTAGTTTTCGTTGTTGAATCAATATGAAAACAATATTTGAACATGCATCTTCACACCATAGTTAATGGTAATGGCTATCAGAGTAGCATACCCATCAGCAAGTATGTGAATGTGCACTCTCTTACTGTTTAATTTATGCCATCAGGTGTATTTGAGCTGACGGAGTTTTGAGCACTAAAAGAGAATTACGTGAACTATAGTACATAATCATGCAGTAAACTTCTTGTAATCTTGGGTTATTATCTCATTTTGTTGCATTCAGAGATAAGATCTTAGCCATATTCTGCACGATGCTATCTCTTCCATTGCCAATAGTAAACTGAATGGCATGATAGAAAATGTAAAGGCAGCAGAGCCTACCCGCAACTTTTTTCTGCTTCCAGTTTCAGTCAAGTTCATTTCACTCTTATTTATAAGATTCTGCCCGAGTGTTACGATGTGTGATATTCAGACACAGTAACTCATGTTGGAGCCACTGATGACACTGCTTACATTGAAAAATAATTTGGATGTAACAAGGACTGCCTCGAAAATATTACATCATAGCACAACAGATAAATTTATCATTGCCCCCTGAGAAATAACACCATATGTGACTATGTAAGCCGTGCATTTCACCTAAGTCAATCTGTCAGAATATCTCACATCGTAACATTCATGCTGAATCTTATGAAGGAGTTTGAAATAGAACACCTTGTCAATGGATTTGGTTTTAGCACACGCAAAGACATAAGTATGCAAACTTTCATCCAAATTGGAATACTATTTCTCATGGTGACCAACTTTCGGGGCATATTGACCACTGTGCGGCGGTTCACCATTCTTTCCATTACCTTGCACAGGCAGCTGGTCAAGGAGATTGGTCTATAATTATTGGGATCAGCCCTGTCCTTTCCTGGTTTAGGAATTGGGACCACTACAGATTCCCGCCAGGAGGTAGGAAAGCTTCCCTCAGCCCACACCTGGTTGAGGGTGCGGAGGCAATCCAACAACGCTGTCTCCGGAAGATTCCGTAGAAATGCGTTGTGGACGCCATCCATTCCTGGCGAGGTGTCCTTAGAATCTGCAATGGCGGACTTCAATTCCCATAGCGAGAATGGCTCATTATATTCGGCAGATTCTCGGCGCTCGGCGAAGTTCAATACGACAGATTCCGAGCGTTCCTTGATGGTCAAGAACGCTGCAGAGTAATTGGCGTCACTGCTGGTATTGGAAAGTGACTGACCGAAGACTTCGCTTATCTCCTGGGGTGTACGAAGCACCCTGCCGTTATCTTCGATGTAAGAGACGCCGTGTACTTGCCGTGAACCAGAAATGCTCCTTACCTTGTTCCAAACCTGTGCAAGGGGTGTCCTGTTATTAATGGATGAGATGTAATTTATCCAGGAGGCCTTCTTAGCCTCCTTCACCACCCGTCGAGCTGTCGCTCGGATGCGACGAAGGAGGAAAGATTGGTGGCCGTGGGGAATTTACTAAAATGCGTAAGGCACGTTTACGCTCCTTAATGGCCTTGGCGCACTCTTCATTCCACCAAGGTACCACTGGTCGACGGATGCCGCTGCCCTTTGATAATGGGACGCTGCATTTGGCTGCTTCCACTATACTTGCGGTAAGCAGCTCAACGTTACACGTCCCGGCGCGTTGGTCATTGTACTGAAAATTAAAGGAATGTTTATAAACAGACCATTCGGCTTTGCGCACAATCCAGTTGTTTGAGCGAATAAAATCTGGGTTAAAATTCAGTTCAGGGGGCCTATTGCGAACGGCTCACCGCATGCGGTGAGACTCCGCCGGCGGTGTCACACCGCCCGGAAGCGCGTTCACCGCCCCCAAGCGATTACGAGTGGCTGCCGGTCGGAGTCATACCACGGCTAGTGGGTCGGTATGATACCACGGCCGGATACCCTGCCTTTGTGACTCCGACCCCTTAATGGCGGACGTTTCTTTACCTTTTTCGGGTCGAGCTGGCGTTTTTAAAGCAAAATATCCGACGATAGAGACTGGAAAGCCCTCAAATTTTGTATTATTTATAATATTAATATCTGAGTAAGTTCATTAAATATAAAACTGGAGCAATTGGAAACCAAAACTTTTATAGTAAATAACATCGTTGTAGCAGTCTGAATCACGGCCGTTGGAGGTGGATACATATTGATTGTAAGTTGGTTTTATCGACGGTACCTCATTCGTTTATGTAATTAGAACAATTGTGATGTTTTCTAATGTCCGCTATGCTTTTATATACAATAACTTCATCCATTTATTCATAGGTACCGGAAAATTCGTCGTTTATGACTGCCTGTGCTTGTATTGTAAGGTGAATACAACTTTTGCTCGCTGCTTGGAGATTTCTACGAACATCTTTTGTGCCAAAACAGTGTTATTTTCAACATGACTACTCCCGTTAATCTACTGCTGATAACCACAGTGCCAGTGGTGTTGTAATGCTCAAAGTTTTACTAGGTTGAAAAATATCGGCCAAGAGTTGTAATTATCAGTGTTCCATCGTGATTGGTATGTGAATAGTGCTATTATTCTATCGAGAAATATCTGACGGTAATGTAAAAATTGCCACTGGCGTGTTCACCTCCGTTATTCACCGTAGAGATGATATTTCACGATCAAGCTATCAAGAGTGAAGTTTGTTTATTCGAGTAGTAGTAGTAGTAGTAGAATTGGGGTTTTTTGGTGCGTCGACGGCTAGGGTCATTTGCACCATGCTCAGTCCCTTTGACGCATTAAAACTAGATCTCTACAAAATGTAACTACTAATTTTATGCATTTCTATTTTATAAGTAATGCATGAGTGCATGCTAACTATATTAAATTTAAAAAACCTATTTCTTTGAAATACAATAAAATTCGGCTTAGGCTAACCGGATCGTCCTCTATAAGCGTATCTAGGCTACCCGTGATGGCCATTCTACTGCGTATAACCCGGTATTTAGTGCACGTTGTTAGTAGGTGATTTACAGTGAGAGAGGCGTCACAATCATCGCACTGTGGAGGGGTCTTTTCAGCAGTAAATAGAAAGGAGTGTGTAAAATGGCAGTGCCCAATCCTCAAACGGGTGATTGCGACCTCATCCCAACGTTTGCTTCTGCAAGAGGAAGGCCACGCTGAAATTTCAGGTTTGATGCTACGCAGCTTGTTATTCTGAAGATTCCGCCATGTTCCTCTCCAGTCCTCCAAGAGTACAGGTCGTAGCGCAGCTTTTAGGTCATCCGCGAGGACCACCGCAATATCAATTTCGTGGTTTCCCAATGATTCTTTTGCTGCGGCGTCGGCTTTCTCGTTACCCGTAATCCCTACGTGCCCAGGTATCCATAAAAACATGACTCTTACTTCTTTTTCCGAAAGTTTTAAGAGGGCAGTTTGAATTTCCTGTACGATGGGATTAAAGGAGGAAAATGCGGAGATCGATTGCAGTGAACTTAACGAATCAGTGCATATCATGAAAGATTTCCGACGGCAGTCAATGCTGGTTAAGGCCATCTTTATCGCAGTGAGTTCGGCAGTAAATGTGCTACACATCGCACTGAGTTTCGCTTTTAAAACTCCGTGGAAAGAAGTTACTGCAGATCCGCAAGCAGATGATGACTTCGCCCCATCCGTATAGACAGGTACGAAGTCAGGATATTGCCCGAGAAATTCCTTGAAGAGCTGTTGATATTCACATGGCGTAGTGCTCGACTTCAGGGACTTATGCAAGTCCAGCCTAATGTCTGGAGGTGGTAGAGACCACGGAGGAATGTCAAGGTACCCTACTGGGTACACATCAGGGAGAGAGAAATTATTTTTCTCCATCAATTCATTGAGCCTTATGCTTAAAGGCCTTGTGGCCCTCGTCCGTCTTTTAAACACATTTAAAAACCGTGGCTGGAAAACAATATTAAAACAAGGGTGCCTCTTCATTGATAAAAGCTTTGAGGCATAGTTCGACATAAGGATATTTCTGCGGGTAGCCAATGGTGGTTCCCCTGCGTCTGAATAAATACTAAAAATTGGAGAGGTCCTAAATGCTCCCGTGGCCAGTCGCAATCCAGCATTATGTACAACAGCCAGCGGCCTTAAATAAGACTTCCTGCCAGAAGAGTAGACAAAAGCGCCGTAATCGAGTTTTGACCGGACTAATGCTCGATACAATAACAACAATGTCCGGCGATCTGCACCCCATGTGGAATGGCTTAAATAACGTAAAATATTTAATGTTTTCGAACACCTGTTTCTCAAGTCGTTGATGTGGTCTCGCCAATTTAATAGGCGGTCCAGGGTCAACCCCAAAAAACGAACTGAGTTCACAAAAGGCAAGTTAATATTGCCAAGACGCAGGGTTGGTGTTGGATGGTCACCTCTACGCCGGTGGAAGTGAATACACTTCGTTTTCTCTTCCGAGAAGCGGAAACCATTCATCTGTGACCATTTATGGAGCTTGTTGAGCGTCAGCTGTATTTGTCTGGCTGCATTTGTTAGCTTAGCCGACCTACAGAAAATAGCTAGGTCGTCCACAAACAGCGAACCTATTACAGGTGCCTGGATACAGTCGACGACATCATTAATGGCAATGGCGAACAGCTTTACGCTCAGCACAGATCCTTGGGGTACTCCATTTTCCTGATTATGAGCTTGAGACAGATATTTTCCAATTCTAACTTTAAAAACACGATTGGTTAAAAATTTTTTAATAAATATGGGTAGGTTTCCTTTAAAACCCCAATTATGTAATGTCTTTAAAATCTTGAAGCGCCAAACTCGATCGTACGCCTTCTCCAAATCGAAAAAAACGTCAACGACATGTTGACGGAGTAGGAAAGCTTCTTGAATAAAGTTGTCGCATCGAACGAGGTGATCAAGGGTTGATCTACCCCTTCGAAAACCACACTGTATATGTGCAAGAAGATTTTGCCTCTCTAGGCACCAGACAAGTCTGCGGTTAACCATTCTTTCCATAACCTTACAAAGGCTACTGGTCAAAGAGATCGGCCTATAGTTATTAGGGTCGCTTCTGTCTTTCCCTTGTTTTGAAATCGGGACAATCGCAGATTCTCGCCAGGTTTGTGGGAAACTACCATCGCTCCACACTTGGTTTAGTGTGAGGAGGACGTCAGATAATGACGACTCAGGGATATTTCGCAGGAAGGCATTGTGTACACTATCCAATCCTGGGGAGCTGTTTCGTGAATCTGAGATTGCGGATTTCAATTCCCACACTGAAAAGGGATCATTGTAGTCTCCTGGAGAACCCGATGTTATGAAGTTTAGATGGGCCGCTTCACAGCGGTTCTTCATTGCATTAAATTTGGGGCAGTAATTCGCATTGCTCGTAGTGTTTGAAATATGACGGCCAAATACCTCACAGATATCAGGAGGGGACGAAACGATTTGACCATCGACTTCAAGTGATGCAATGCCATCTCTCAACGTGGAGCCCGAGATACATTTCACTTTGTGCCACACCTGAGCAATGGGAGTTCTGTGGTTGATACTAGACACAAATTCCAACCAGGAATCCTTCTTGGCCTCTTTGACTACCTGCCGCGCTTTGGCTCGCAGCCGTCTGAAAGAGGATAGATTTATAGCCGTTGGATATTTGTTAAAAATACGCAATGCTTGTTTCCTCCGTCGTATTGCTTCGGCACACCGTTCGTTCCACCAGGGAACTGGTGGCCGTTTGATGGTACCACTTGAGCGTGGTACACTGCATTTTGCCGCGTTAGTTATCGATTCCGTCAGAGCTTCAATATTGCCCAAACTGCCACGATTGATATCATGTATAAAACTGAAACTAGATTCAAAAAGAGTCCAATTAGCTTTATGGACCAGCCAAGTGTCAGGAGTTCTAAAATTCATATCGTATCCAGGTCTCAATCGAATAATTATCGGGAAGTGATCGCTCCCACAGAGGTCACTATGTACAGACATATTAACCTTGTTTATAAGACTACTCGACGTTAGACATAAGTCTATAGTTGAGTATGAACCATTATAACTATTAAAATGGGTATACTCCCCATTATTAACCAAAAACAAATTAAAATCGTCAATAAAAGCGGATAAAATACGTCCTCTTCGATTACAGTGAGCCCTAGAACTTCCCCATAAAGTGTCATGGGCATTAAAATCACCAAGTAAAATAAACGGTCGAGGTAATTGCCGAACTAGCTCTGAAAGGTTGTTGCGCGTCACTGGTGCTCCCTCCGGGAGATAAACGTTACACAACGTTTTGGTTCCGGAGCATGCATCGTTACGGCTACCACCTGGAACGGTGTGTCGAGGTCCACTCGCGAGGTGTAAAGGGCCTCTTGAGTGGCAATTGCGACTCCACCCTGAGCCCTTTGTCCAGTGGTGTCATCAAATCTAAAAACATTATAACCCTTCAAAATACTTCTGTCAGTTATTTTAAAATGTGTTTCCTGCAAACAAACGCATAAAGGGTTAAAATCGCGAAGTAAAATACAAAGCTCCTCCTTATGTCTGTAAAAACCATTACAGTTCCACTGCATTATTACTGCCATGTGACAGATGAAAAAGAATGGACTAGAGCACAAAAAGGTTCAGGAAATTGGGGCTGTCTAAAAAAATAAATATATATAAATATATATGTTATATATATATAATCTATGGAGGATCACCGCCGAAAGCGGTGCCTCTTATCCTTTTTTCTTGCCTGGAGGATTTCGTTCTCGGATAAAGGCTCTTCATCCTCCATTGGCTCGGGCTGCTTTCGGTTGGTCAACCCAGAAGGACCTGGGGATGGCGTCTTCTCGCGATTCCCCGGCGCAGTCCCCGTCGTTTTAGACGTATTCTTCTTGGGGTAACCCGTGGTGGCATTGGCTACAGTCGGTTTTGGTTCCTGCTTCGATGCCTCGATACCACTGCGTGGGAGCTCCGCTTTTGTTTCGGTGGGTTTCGAATTTATTGGCTCTGTCTGGGTAGAAATTGTGACATTTTTGGTAAGAGTAGAGGTAACATGTGCAAACGATTTGCTAAACGTGGGGGCCAACTGAGCCCTATATATTTTCCTGGCTTCCAAATAAGGAATTTTCCCCAATGTTTTAATTTCCATTATTTTTCTCTCTTCAATCATTTTTGGACATTTACGAGAGTACACCGGGTGTGTACCCTCGCAGTTCACACAGTGGGGATCCGTGGAGCATTCTTCATCCGCATGCTGTTCCAGGCCACAGCGCGGGCAGGTGGCCTTGCCCTCACATCAAGCACCTCCGACCGCCTTACGCAGACACCCACCTCCCTAGCACTCGCCGCCGAACGTATCGGAAAGCCGATTGACCGGGGGTGGCTAGCCCCCGGCCCCCCGTTTACAGGGAATCCAGGGCCGAAGTGGGGTATTGAACCCCGGCCCATACCGGGCATCCGAAACCCGGCTGGGTGCCGAAGAACTCACCCACCAGGATCCCCTTCTCCCCTTTACGGGTCTCCATGCACGGCAAACACACAAACAGTTGACCCACAAGGCTGTCCGGACGCTACCCAAGCTTCACAGGGGGTTTATTATCGAGGTTTTCTCCCCGCCCTTTTAGTCGCCTCTTACGACAAGCAGGGATACTGCGGGAGTATTCTCCATCCCCCTACCCGCAGGGGGATTGTTTATTCGAGTATATGAATCGTATCAACGAATAGTAGTGAGAAAAGGCACCTGTGCCACTTGCGTGGGTTAATGTAAGGCTTAAAATCAGTGAATAAATAATAGTTTTCATCATAACGAGCCCTGTGATTGTAAGTTTTACGTGATGAAAATATGAATGGCAGTGACTTCCAGTTTGGATGATTGTATTAGCATATTTCCCACTATATTTTTATGGTGTGCGCTACTATATCGTTTGTGGATTTATCTATATTATTGAAATACGTTGTCGCTGTGTGTACGTGTTGGCACAGAACCGATTCGCGATCTCACATATGTATTGTGGGCAGACTGTTTTTCTGTGATTGAGTATTCGTGCAACCAAGTAAATGGTGAAACTCTGTCACATTATCATGAAATTGAAGTGTCTTTTTAGTAGTAAGTGCACTTCTTGTGTTTCTTTAAATGTTTATTGGTTTTCACAGATAACTGCTTAAAAGTTATTTTTCATTATTTTAAAAAGTGCCTTTCTTGTGCTCTCTGAATAGCTTTCCAATCCCCATCACTTAAACGAAAGGTATGCAGAGCAACAGATTTTTAGTTATTTCACAGGAATTAAGTGTTTTTGCCTGTGATTAAGGTTCTCCAGCTAAGTATTTGTTATTACTAGAAAAGAATAATCCTGATTAAGTAGTAGTAGTATTTGGGGTTGTGGGTGCGTCGACGGCCGAGGTCATTTTGCACCACGTCCAATTTATAAATGCTTTCAATGCATTGAGCGGCTCTAGGCTCTTTGTTGCAACTGAAATAGTTTTAACGAAAGAGATTAAACTAAAATAGAAACAAGTATTTTAAAAAATACTTAAAATATATATATTTTTAAAATAATATAAAAAATAAAAATTATTAAACTGAGTGGTAGATATTTATATCTTTTAAAAACCCGATTACCTGATTAAGTCGGTCAGCGTTATCACCCAGATCGTATTTAAGATTTCCCCTTAGGCCGAAAAGATTGCGAGCATCTTGGTAGTTAACACACTCCGCCATGATGTGTTTCACTGTCTGAGGCTTATCGCATGTATCACAGTAGGGGGGTATCTTATTTTCCGTGAATAGGAAAGAATGGGTCAAGGCGCAGTGGCCTATCCGCAAACGGGCAATAATAACTTCTTCCCTCCGATTACCTCGGACTGAAGAAGGCCATGCCAGAGTGTCGGGTTTTATCGTACGTAGCTTGTTTTCCTCCATACTACTCCATGTTTCATTCCACTGCTTAGTGGCGATCCGTCGAAGCATGGACTTGACATCTTCCGATAAAACCAAATCCAAGACGGGATCCGGGTTTTCCAACGCCTCTTTTGCCGCTTTATCTGCTTTTTCGTTACCTGAAATACCTACGTGGCCAGGAATCCAAACAAAAAGGATTTGGATTCCTTTTTGAGTAAGGGATGAGAGGACAAAATGTATTTCCTGAATAATAGGATGGTCTGATGACATGGCTGATATGGCTTTCAAACAGCTTAAGGAATCAGAACAGATTAAGAAAGATCCTTGACTGCCCTTAATATTACATAAAGCCATTTTTATGGCGGACAGTTCTGCGTTAAATACACTATAGAGTGGACTTAGCCTCGTCTTAAGGACGCCGTGATGTACGGATGCCACTGCAGCCCCACACGCGAGATCTGACTTGGACCCATCAGTGTAAACAGGTATGAAGTTGGGATGAGCTTCTAGAAGTCCCTTGAACATCTGCCTGTATTCAATAGGGGTCGTTAATTGTCTGCAGTATTTTTGTAAACAGAGGTTTACGTTAGGCAGGGGCATTAGCCAGGGTGGTTGGTTACAGTATTTAACCTGATGCACTGTGGGCAGTGACATGCCCACTTCTTCAATAAAATCTCTAAAACGTATTACAAGTGGACGTGTGGCCCGTTTCCTTCGATTAAAAATATTTATGAACCGAGGTTTAAAAACTATATCAAAGCAGGGGTGCGTTTTCATCGATAAAATCTTTGCTACATAGTTACTCATTAAAATTTTTCTTCGCGAGGCCAAAGGTAGCTCCCCTGAGTCTGAGTAGATACTCGGAATGGGTGATGTCCGAAAGGCACCAATGGCTAGTCGGAGTCCGGTGTTGTGCACGGTATTCAAGGGTTTCAAATATGATTCTCTTCCAGCAGAGTATACCACGGACCCGTAATCCAGTTTTGACCTCACCAGCGAACGGTATAATAAAAGCATCATGGAGCGGTCTGCGCCCCATGTCGAATGGCTTAAAAATTTTAAAATGTTTAAAATCTTTTGGCATGCGTTCTTAGTGTGTTGAATGTGATCTCGCCAGTTAAGTTTCTTATCTAAATAAAGGCCGAGGAAACGATGGGATTCCACAAACGATAAGACCTTGTCTCCAAGCCTTAAGGTTGGACTAGGAAAGATTCCCCTCAGCCTGTGGAAGTGCAGGCATTTCGTTTTTTCTTCAGAAAAACGGAGACCATTTGCAAGGGACCAGTCTTGTAGGCGGTTTAGGGTCATTTGGACCTGCCTCTCAGCCGTTGACAATTTCGATGACCTGCAAAAAATCGCCAGGTCATCGACGAAGAGTGAGGCCGTTACGGGCGATTGAACGCATTTTGCAATGCTGTTGATTGCGATACCAAAAAGTGTAACGCTAAGGACCGCACCTTGAGGAACTCCGTTCTCCAGTACGTATGGTTGGGAGACGGTATTTCCTATTCCGATTCTGAAGGAACGCCTATTTAAAAAGTTACACACGAATATGGGTAGATTGCCCTTAAAACCCCAGTCGTGCAATGACTGTAAGATTACATGTCTCCACGTTGTGTCGTCTGCTTTTTCAATGTCGAAAAAAACCGCGATTACGTGCTGTCTAAGGAGAAATGCCTCTTGAACGAAGGCCTCGATTCTCACCAGGTGGTCGACAGTAGACCTGCCACGTCGGAAGCCACACTGGATATTAGATAGGAGTTTGCGGCTTTCAAGGCACCACACTAGCCGTTTGTTTACCAATCTTTCCATCAGTTTGCATAAACAACTCGTCAAGGATATTGGGCGATAGTTAGAGTGGAGAGATTTGTCCATTCCCTGCTTGGGGATCGGAACGATAATGGATTCTCGCCAGCTCTCCGGAAATACCTGCTCCGACCACACTTGGTTGAGTGTGGCAAGTAGTTCTGGCAACGAAGAGTGAGGGAGATTTCGCAAGAAAGAGTTATGTATTAAGTCACTCCCAGGTGAGGTGTCTTTAGCGCTTTCTATTGCTGATTTCAACTCCCACATTGTGAAGGGGTTATTGTAAGAGTAGGTGTTCTTACTGTCACAGAAATTAAGACGCCTTCTTTCGGCTCTGGATTTAAGGTTTTGAAATGATGGATGGTACCTGTCACTGGCGCTAATAGTGGCATAGTGTTTGCCGAAGGCTTCCGCAATATCGATAGGGGATGAGAGAATGGATCCATTTAATTTTAGCCCAGAGACCGGAGAGAAATTGCGTTTGCCCATTACGGATTTTATTTTATTCCAGACCTGTGTAGAAGGCGTTCGATGGTTTATGCTCGCAACGTACTTCGTCCATGAAGACTTCTTGGCATCCCGTACAACTTGCCGGGCCCTGGCTCTAAGGCGCCTAAAGGCCGCTAGATTATTGGTGGTTGGAAATCTATTGAATATGCGCAGGGCTTTTGTACGCTTACGGATAGCCTCCGCACATTCCTCGTTCCACCATGGGACTGGGGGACGACGAGGAGTTCCAGAGAATGTTGGAATGCTATTTGTCGCGGCGTCGAGTATGCTGTTAGGTAAAATCTCCATATTTCGTTGCGCCGACATGGTGCTGTCAAATTTAAAATTAAAATTATTTCTAAATTCCGCCCAGTTTGCTTTCCTGATAAGCCATGTTTTGGGAGAACTAAATTGACGAACGTTCGTCGGTTTTCTAATAAAGAGGGGGAAATGGTCGCTTCCACAGAGATCGTCATGGACTTCCAATGTAAAAAGAGGGGCGATGGTTTCGGTGGTAATCCATAGGTCTATGGAAGATTATCCTCCGTTGAAGGCATTAAAATGTGTTTTTTCTTTGTCATTTATTAGAACAAGGTTAAAGTCGTTAAAAATCTTTTCTAAAAGATGACCCCGGCCATTAAAATCGCTTGTGTAATCACCCCACAAAGTTTTATGTGCGTTAAAGTCTCCAAGTAAAACAAACGGTCTTGGAAGTTGTCTGATTAAATTTTCTAGGTTTTGTCTGGTAGCTGGGGCCCACTCAGGTAGGTAAACGTTACAGAAAGTAATTACCTCCGGAGTGGCAATGGTGACCGCTAGAGCCTGAAGCGGTGTCCTTAAATTCACTAGGGAAGTGTAAAAGTTCTCCCTGATTAAGGTAGCGACCCCTCCTCGTGCTCTATTACCGTCGACGTCGTCCCGTCGAAAAACCTGAAATCCTTTTGATGTGAAATTATCGGTCACTTTGAGGTGTGTTTCTTGGAGAAATATAAGCACGGGATTAAAATTTTGGATTAGAAGCTTATATTCTTCTAAGTGGCGGTATAAACCATTGCAATTCCATTGCATGGATATAGCCATGAAGGTTGGGAGTAGTATTTTATGCTTTATGGGTAAAATCTCAAAGCAAAATAAAGGGTCTGGGCAAATAAATAAATAAATAGGTAAATGAATAAAATAAAACCAGGAATTGTACGTGAGTACATTTCGAGGATCAACGCTTAAACCGTTGTTTCCTCTGCTTTACTCTAGCCTGGAGCACTTCTGTGTCCGAGATACATATGTCTTCTTCCATTGCATCTGGTGTTAAATCACCAGAGCAGGTGGGTGGAGGTGTATTATCTCGCCTTTTTCCAGTGTCCTCAGAGTTGGATCTGGGCGGTTTGTTATGAGAAACCGCCTTGAAATTGCTTTTGTTGTCTGGAACTTTATTTCCCTGTTTGGCTGGTTTTTTTTTGCTTCTTTCACAGGTGCTTTTGTGCTCTCAATAGTGATATTGTCTTCTGTTTGAGTACCCATGGTACACATTACTTTTGGGGTTGCAGCGACTTTCGAAAAGGATTTAGAGAAAGTAGGGGCCATTAGTAACCGGTATTTCTTCCGTGCCTCTGCATAAGGAATTTTTTCCAGGGTCTTAATTTCCATTATCTTCCTTTCATCCTTCATCACAGGGCATTCTCGTGAGTACGCTTGATGCATACCCTCGCAATTAACGCAGTGAGGTTCGGAAACACATTTGTCGTCCTCATGTTTCTCCTTGCCACAGCGCGGGCAGGTGTTCTTGCCCTCACATCGCGGTGCGATGTGGCCGAATTTTTGGCATTGGAAACAACGCATCGGGTTAGGAAAGAATGGTCGCACGGGTACCAATTCATAACCCAAGAAGACTTTGTCTGGGAGTTTATCCAAAGCAAATGTGAGGATTACAGAGGTGGTATTGATAATTTCACCGTTTCGCCTGGTCGTCAGTCGGCGACAGTCAATTACACCCTGGGAGGCCATCTCTTTCTTTATTTCGTCAACTTCGACGTAGAGAAGGTCGTAGTGACTGATCACACCTCGGGAAGTATTCAAATTGTGGTGGATGTCAACGGTAGCTGGGAATTCGTGCAACTTTTCCATTTTTAATAGTTTTTCCGCTTGGATGTTATTAGCTGTCTCAATTAATAGGGTACCATCTCGGAGTTTTTTTTACAGAATTCGGTTCTCCTGGAATGACCACCTGCATAGCTCTTTTAATGAAGAAGGGAGAGACCTCCTTCAGATTCTCACCTTCCTTTGAATATTTCAATGTCAAAAACCGCTTACTACAACAAAATACTTTTTCTCCCCCGCCCGTGTCCGGGCGGGATCTTTTAGGTGGAGGAAGAATTTCAGACTCCATATAAATAAGAACTTCATCCCCTGGCCTCCCCACCCACCACGGTGCCACACATTCGGGGCGCCACACCACGAGCCGGTGTGGTCGCCAGGGCTACCCAAGGGATATAGTACCATCGATTGCGGAGTCTCTTTCGGGTGAGAACCTCTAGCGCACGGGCCCTCCTAAAACCGAACGCCTTTGGCCGCCCTACGAAGACCACCGTATCTCCAGTACTTGCCACCAACACGAACCGTTTACCGGTAAGCCCTTAAAACCCCCGACGGCGGTCCCCCGCCGCCAGTCGTGCGGCTAGCCGATTGACCAGACTGGCTAGGTCGAGGCCGCCCGTTTTGCGGAGAATCCAGGGCCGAAGTGGGGTATTGAACTCCGGCCCATACCGGGTATCCGACGCCCGGCTGGGTGCCGGAGAACTCACCCACCAGGATCCCCTTCTCCTCCACGTACGGGTCTCCACGCACGGCAACCACGTGGGTGAATCCGAATGCCTGATGCCATGGCTACTCAGAACAGCAGACTCACATACTGTCTGGATACTGCCCAAGCATACTACGGGTTTTATAACGAGGTTGTCTCCCCGGTGGGCTCGGGTCCGTGGGGGCGCGGCTCCCCAAAGGAAGAGATCACCCTCTTCCCCCCGTGCGGGGTCCTGATTAACATATTGCCTTTGTCCATATTGCCATAAATATTTTCATCGTGGATTGACTTTCGTAATAATTTTTTATACTAACAAAAACGTTATTTTACAGCTTTTCTTATTGCAAATATTTTCCCAACTTGCAATTTTTTATTATTTTTGCATGATAAGTTTTAGTTATTACCCTTTATGTGATTGAAAATATTTTATGTAAGTAATTTTATTTTTAAATTATTTACTAACAGTTACTGAACCATTTTCTTTTACAGTTCTTCTTTCTTTGACCCCTGTATTTTGCACTTATTTTTAATATCGCAAGTCTGCCAATTTGAGTTTTTCAGGGTAAGTATTGTAAGCACCTTATTGTGGTTTGAAATACGTTATTCGAGGGACTGTTTTCGTCCACACACTTATTTTTCGTATATTTCCACGTGTGTAATTACCTACTATGCTTTTTTTCAGAATGAAGTGCTCCATCACGTCTCGGCCCTCAACTTCGAATAGTGCGTCACCCAAATATTTGGTAAGTATTGCGTTTCTGTACACTGTACATATAGTACGCCAATTTTTGATGCATGTAATTACCTACTTTTCTTTTTTTCAGAATGGAGTACTCCTCACGTCAGCTTTTACATTGATTTCTTCCCCCCACTTATGACACGTATTGAAGGCATTCATGGCGCACGCAGAGTTATGCAGTTATTTCAGATGATTTATCACATGATACTGCACATGCTTTGCTTGGGATAAATAAGATAGAATAACATTTGTCTAAAATGAATATTATATGGAGAGATAAAACATATTTCAGCAGCTCATTTTAAAAACAGATTTCAGCTATTTGAATTGGGGAAAGGTCTTAACCCGGAAGAAAGTCATAGGTGGTTGTTCAGTGCAACTGGATATGGAAAGGGACCCTGTGATGGAGTTGGAGGACTAATCAAGCATTATGCCACAAACTACAACCTGAGAAATTTCAACTCCGGCGAGTACATTCAGAACAGTGAGTTCTTTGTGGAGCATGTAAGTAAATTCTTGCCTAATATCAAACTTTTGCATTTGCCACGTGATGAAGTAGTTCAATTTAGACAAAAAAGCATAATGATTGGGCAAAAGTGGCACCTGTACATGGCATCAAAAGCTGTAATTTCTGGGTTGTTAACAGACATGGGACAACTATTGCTCGCTCTGCGAACCACACATGCATACAGGCTGTGACACTAACAAATTCAGATAAAATGAGGTGGGATAAGTGCGACTTTGGGGTAAGTGTGACCTCCCTTCAGGAAGATCGTATTTCCGTTCTCAAAGCAGGTGGAGGTCTTCAACATATTCCACACATTGTAGCGGAACCAGAGCCAACTACTTTGTAATACTTATCCCTTAATTCTCGATCCACATGCTTAGAAATATATACCCTTCAATACATCTCGTAGTCTTAGTTGGTTGTGAGGAGAGGTTACGCCACAATTCCCTCAGAATCAACGCATCGGATGTGTTAGGTAAGTACTATATCATGTTTTCTCTTCTTCATTGATTTATTTTCCTTGCTTCACTTGAAATTGTGGAACTCAGGTCATTACATTTAGTTTTGATGGGAGGTCGCACTTACCCCCGGCTACGAGGATATAGTATGTATTAAATTTGTAGTTTCTGTCTGGCCATTCTTGCGTTAAAATTCTTGTACAAATGTTACAAAATATTGTGGATTATAAAACTTGGTTAGATTCTTCACATCAAATTTTATTTTGAAGGTTTCTTTGATGAAGAAAGCTTTCTTAAAGTTAGATTTCATAAAAATAAATGCCTCGCATTGTACTCGGACCATAACAATTGCATCTTTGTAGGTGTCATAACCAAGGTTCTACCCAGGTGAAATTTTTTACGCATATAAAAGTTAAACTTGAGACCTTTGCTGTGCCCACACGAAAAAAGCTCTTATTTTTAGTAGATATATCGTGAGTATTACCTACACTCTCTTTAAGAACTGGTTACGTAAATTCAATAATGCCTATTGTGGGGGTTTCTCTCATGATATGAGCAATAGTTATTGCTTCAGGGTAAAATGGTGCGAAATTACGTAAGAAAAACACAGAAGGGACTGACTTACAGTAAGGATGACCTACAGAAGGCTCTTGAGGAGATTAGGAGCGGAAGAATGGGGAGAAAATGTGCTAGAAAACATCAGATTCCTAAGACCACTCTTCTTGACTATCTAGAAGGACGACGTGGCATACCCCTGCGGGTAGGGGGATGGAGAATACTCCTGCAGTATCCCTGCTTGTCGTAAGAGGCGACTAAAAGGGCGGGGAGAAAACCCCGACAACAAACCCCCAGGCAGCACAGGGATGCGTCCGGACAGTTTTGTGGGTCCACTGTCTGTGTGCGGCCATGCCAGCTGGCCAGCGATCCACCCGCATGTTGGCCGCCAACAATAGAATAACTGCTCGCCTACAACAACTACAATAACTAACAACAATAGAATGCCAACCGCAAATATTCGTTTAGGCAGGAATTCGCTCGCCAAGGAATAAGTTTTGGGTAAAATGCTAACCGAAAGTCTGCATGTACGGGAGAATCATCTTTCCGCTGTGAACCAACCACTGTCACCAAATCCATGAGAGCGAAAAAGCGGCCTCATCACGAGAACATGCCTAAATACTGTAAATAGTATCTGCTGGCCCGCAGACGACACCAACTGAGACAGAGAGAAGAAACAGAGGGTCGAGGAAAGTGCGGTGGTGCGGTGGGCAGATGAGTTGTCGGCAGATGAGATGTCGCCACCTGCGCTGTCCAACTCTGTCCGTCATTAAATAAAATTTTATGTCACACGGTAGCGATTTTGTTACACAGTACTCAGTGTAGAGCTCACGGTGGAGATGGGAGAACGTTCGGGCGGCAGAGGAGTTTTTGGTGCACACGCCACATTGAAAAGCCACGAGGGGAGGACGAAGTCACTCGATCATCACGTTAGTCACCAATACGATTGAATGAGGATGGAGACTACGAAATAAACATGGACTAGCAACAGATGAGAGGAGAGGAGTAGGCATGGGTTCCTCTGAGGAACCCATGCCTACTTCAGTGTAAACCCAGGATTGTGATTTAAATATAATGCCAACGGAAAATATTCATTTGGGGGAGATGCCTCCAACCGCCGTAATCCTCTCGCAACGTGAAGTACGGAGAGCAAAGGAGTGTTATCATCTAGAACAAAGCGACGGGTAGGAACCCGCCAGCGTCTGAACCACGGAGACGTAAAGAGAGAACAGAGCTAAGCTAACCCGGTAGCTGTCGGTAGATAACGTGTTGTACCTTACGTTTTACTTAAAGTGAATTGTTGGTATTTCTGGGAAGCAGTGTCAGTCAATAGGTGTGGAATAGCAGTATGCTCTAACATATTTTATAAAATCAAAGATGCGGACCAAGTGAGCAGAATTTCATAGTTAAGGTTTCCTTTAATCCCCGTTTAGGGAAAATTTGGAATAATCGCGCAAGAGATTGAGGTGATTGGAATCCAAATAATGCTTACATTTGCTCAAGAGATTTCAATGAAGACGGTTTAGAAAGAAATTTGCAATCTCCTTAGAATCTTGTGTCGCCACACTGTCGTATGCTTGCTAAAAATACCCTAATGATATTATTATTAATCGTATTAAGTTGTCGGTTGTCGACCGATTTCTTCGAAAACCACATTGGACATTCGAAATGAGATTTCGCTTCTCGAGGCACCAGATTAAGCGGCGGTTTACCAACCTTTCTTGCACAGACAGCTTGTTAGTGCTATGGGTCGGTAGTTATTAGGTCCAATTTTTCTTTTCCGGGCTTTGGGATGGGTATAATAACGGCTTCTCTCCAGGACTGTGGGATCATACCTTGGTTAAATGTGTACAGTACTTCTGTCAAAGCTTCCTCGGGTAGATGCCGAAGGAATGCGTTGTGGATATCGTCTGCACCTGGTGAAGTGTCCTTAGATTACGCAATGGCAGCCTTTAATTCACCAAAGGTAAAAGGCGCATTGTAGTATGCCTGATTACCTTTCTCCGAGAAACTAAGATGGTCTCTTTCGACCCCCTCGTTTGCAGCTGTAAAGCTCTTGTCAAAGTTGTTCGCATTGCTGCTGATATTTGCGAGGGTTTGTCCAAATATTTCACTTATATCGCGCTGGGAGGACACTATTCTAGAACCTACTTTGAGGGAGCTAGCTTGAGAGCATAGGTGAGCACCAGTGAGTTATTTGATCCTGCGCCAGACTCGTGATACGGGCGTTCTATGGTTAATACCACTAAAATACATCATCCAATAAGCTTTTTTTGCTGCTTGAATCGTTTGGCGGGCCTTAGCTCTCAACTTTCGAAACGCCGAGAGGTTCGACGAGGTTGTACATTTCTTGAATATCCTTAATGCACGGTTCCTAATGCGGACAGATTCCGCACATTTAGAGTTCCACCAAGGCACCGGTACACGTCTGGAGTTGCCAGATGACTTCGGTACGCTGGCACTTGCTGCTTTTTTGATAGAAGTTGACAGTCTGTCAATATCCGATAAAGCTCCATGGTTTCCGTCGTGAGTCTAGTTAAAAGATTGATTAAAATGCGTCGTTAGCTCTGCGGAGTATCCAATGACCCGGTTGATTAAAGTAAAAAAAGACCGATTCCCTACTTTGTTGATTAAAATGGGGAAGTGGTCGCTGCCGCAGAGAGCATGGCGGACTGACATTTGGAACTTTGTTCCAATACTACCCGAGCACATAAAAAGATCGATGGAGTAAAACACTCCGGTAAAACTAGGTTAACATCATTAATAAAATTTGCTTAAATCCGGCCTCTCCTGTTGCATTGGTCTATAATAATACCCCATAGGGTATGGTTCGCATTAAAATCTCCTAGTAAAGCAAAAGGCTTGGGGAGATGTTGCACCAAGTTAACGAGGTTTTCTTTGTTTACAGGTGCCCATTCAGGTAAATATACATTACAAAATGTAATAAGATCAGACACGCAATGGTTACAGCAATGGCCTGAAAGGGAGTCTGCAGTCTAACTCGGGAGGTGTAGAGGGCCTACCGAACTGCAATTCCACCCTGAGCTCTGTTCCACCCTGAGCCCTGTTTCCGCTCTCGTCATCAGCTCGGAAAACTTTAAAATCTTTTAAAACGCCATTATCTGAAGGCCTGAAATGCGTTTCTTGTAGGCAGGTACAAGGTGGTCCAAATTTCCTAATTAGAACCTTCAGCTCCTCCTTGCGACTTTAGAATCCACAGCAGTTCCACTGCAGAATTGAAAAATTCTCATGCTCCTGAATGCGATAGGAGGGCGAAGGTGGCGTCTGCCGTTATCGTTTAATGCTGTTTTTCTTCTTTCCCTAGTTATTACCATAGAGGATTTTCGTGTCCGACAAATTATCGTCCTCCTTCATGGCCACCACCTCAAGAGGTGGCAGATGATGGACCGGGAGGGGAGGTTTTCTCCCGTCCCGTCGGTGATTTGTATTTCTTTACATTGGAGTCTACTTTCTGCGCCCTTGTACCTTGTAAGTTTACGTTTTTAGGATTTGACCTTTCTTTTTCTGTGGTTGTCAGTTGGTTTGAGTGACATTCTACCTGAGTGGTGACGTTTTTCTTGGATACGGGGGCCGACGCAACTTAAGCGAATGTTCTAGAAAATATAGGGACAAGAGACATATACTTCTGACGAGCCTCACGATACGGTATCTTTTCGGTCGTTTTGATTTCCATTATCTTTCACTCTTCCTGAAATTTCGGGCAGTCGCGCGAATATACAGGGTGACTACCTTCACAGTTGACGCAGAAAGGTTCTGATTCGCAGGCATTCTCGTGTTTTTCCCTACCACATCTGGGGCAGATGGCCGTGCCCTCGCCACGGGTTGCAATGTGTGCAGTGTTGGCATTGAAAGCATCTCATCGGGTTTGGTATAAACACTCTCACAGGAACCGATTCATAGACCATGAGTAAGTTGCTCGGAAGTTGGTCTGATGCAAACGTAAGCACGACAGACGTCGTGTTCAATACTTCTCCATTTATTTTAGTCGTCAATCTCCGGCAGTTGATTACGCCTTGCGAATACATTTCTTCCTTTATTTCTTCGACACTGTCGTACAGAAAATAATAATGGGACATTACTCCGCGGCACATATTAAGAGTGCAATGTGCCTCTACTTTCACAGAAATGCCATTAAAAGATGTCAAATTCAGTAGCTTTTCGCTTTGCTTCTCATTCATCGTTTCAATTAACAGTGTCCCATTTCTCAGCTTTTTGACAGATTTCAAATCACCCGGTACAGAATTTGTCATTACACGACGTATCAAAAAAAGGGAAGGTCGTTTTAAAGGAGTCTAACTTCATCTCCCCCGTCCGAGTCCGGACGGGATCTTTTATGTGAAGGAAGAGATTTATCATCCATGCCACTCTGAAATTCATTCCCCGAGCTCCTCACCCACCACGGAGCCTCATATTCGGGACGCCACACCGCACATCGGTGTGGTCGCCAGGGCTACCCGACGGATACAGCACTTCTTACATGGTTGTCTGCCGAACACGCGGGTGAGCCCGTTGGCCAGGTGTCATGGCTATGCTCAGCCCAGTAGAATCCCATACTGTCCGGACGTTGCCTCAACGCACTATGGGTTTTTTAAGGAGGTTGTCTCCTCGGTGGGCTCGGGTCTGTGAGGGCGCTACTCCCCATAGGAAGGGATCACCTTTCTCCCGTGCGGAGAATTGTATGGGTTTTACACACTGAAAATATCTTAAAATGCCCATTGTAAGGCATTTATCGCTTTGCGACGAATGTAGATATGAATCGCCGAGATTTTTCTCATCGTGTACAAGAGTTGGTCAAGTAGTGATCGTAAGAAGGATCAACTTTTTGATTATGTTGAAAATAAGTGTTTACCATGTGAAGGGCATTTACGAAGTAATATTCTATATCACTGTTACAATTCGACTCTTACTTTTGTAGGAAATATGATGACAGACTATTCGGAGAAATATATGGCTATCATTAGTAATTGAATAACTTATTTTTTGGCTAACATGGCTATCAAGCCAAAATAAATTAAAGAGATTTTTAATTTAAAAATAGTGCTTTGCTTGACCATGATACAAACCTGGTCAGCGGAATAGCAAAACATTCGCCCAGCTCATGAAATAGAGTGATTTTCTTGTGCCCAAGACACTTCTATGACATTTATGTAATATGTTTGTATTTGCTAACTGAAATACTGTTTTCAATATTTCTTGCAATTTCAATGCAATATTTCTATTATTTACCTAACAAATTAGTTAACTGCGATCTCTGTAAGCGTAGTTTTCACCCTAATTGGGCTTAAGGCTCTGCAGGAGTGCAGAAACATTTTTTGGAAATGTTTTTCCTGTAGACTGCCGAAGTTCTCGCTAGCTAATTTGGAGACTGACATCGATCGTCTCAAAAAGGATTTGTTACTTTTGAAAAAATCGGGTGTTCCTGTCTCAGCTGATCAAAGCAAGTTTCCTTCGCTGAATCTTTAAAAGTGATCCCAGTCGGTGGAACAGTCTCTAAGCCACATACCCCTCAGCATATAGCAGAATCCTTCCCACCAACTGATTCCGGGAAAAAGTCAACACGGCATCCCAGTCTGCCAAGAAGTGCAAAAAAGGAGCTTGTGAAGTCCTCTCCAACCGAGTCTAGTCTAACCAAGGTCCAACTACTTGATGTTCCAAACGAAATCCTCGCCGGATGTGATGAAGACCCGAAGCAGGATGATGGATATACGGTCGTGCAAAATAAACAAACGCCGCAATCTACTGGCTGTCGGAACATCTGAGAAAAAGTGTGCTCTCGTGGGGATCCCTAATCGTTCCCACCTATATGTTTGGAATTTTAAGCCTGATACGTCTGCCAATTCCATAACGGAGTTCGTCGAATCCGAAGTTCCTAACCTCGATCCGGCGCAGGATATCGAAATTGGAAAGCTCAACGTGACCCGGGGTACTTATTCCTCTTTCAGAATCTCAGTGAATAGCATGTATCGCGATACTCTTATTAATATTTCCGTCTGGCCCAAATTTGTGAAAGTGAGCAATTATTCTTTTCGGAAACTTCGCCCGGACACCCAGGAAGAATAACGTCTTACCTTAAAGGCATGCAGGTAAATATACAGTGCATACGCAACAAGGTTCCGGATCTAGAGGTTTTAGTGGATGCTTATAAACCTAATGTTGTGTGCGTGCAAGAGCACTGGCTTAAGTCCAGTGAACTTAGTCCATTTAACCTGCCCGGCTATCTTATCGCCAACGTTTTCTGTCGTTCAGTCCGAAAATGCGGAGGTGTCATGATTCTAGTGATCGCGTATGTATTCTTCCGATACATTTTGCGTACGATTTTCTCAACGAGGAGCTAACATTTGATCTAGTGTTGTTGGTCTCAACTTTGACAATATCGTGTATAAAGTTGTCTGTGTACCGGTCTCCCTCGAGTGATTTCGATACCTTTCTGGTCAAACTCGCTAAACTACTGGAAATAATTTATAGGTCAGTTACAAATCCCAACTTACTTATTATTGGCGATTTCAACTGTAATTTACTGGTTAACTCTAAAAATAAAAAAAGAATTTACAGATTTTCTATCATCGTTCAACATCAGTGCTACTAACATCGAACCGACCTGAGTTAACGGTAATTCCTCAACTGTTTTAGACAACATTTTGACGAACATTGACCTGGGGAATGTCAAATTGGAGGTACTCAAATATCCGATCATTACCCTTTGTTATGCTCAATCACGGTCCGCTCTCCGCATCAGTGCACAAAATATTCTATCTACTATAAGCGATATTTTACTGACCAAAATATTATTGCCTTTTGTAACATGCTGTGTTGTCATGACTTGTCTGATTTTTATAGTTTGTCAGTTTTTGAAGACTGCTTTATAGTCCAGTCACTTTATACATCCGACCTTGCAAAAGGTCATGTATTTCTAATTTTTTAATATGTTGTTAGGATCTATGCCAATAGTAAAAAACCAAATTTGCAGCTTCGAAAGACTTGTGCAATCTGCGCAGTGCGCAGAAAACTGCGCAAATTTTGCACTTTTTTTTGTTTTTACTCAATATCTCCTAAAATATTTGACCTACGGAAAATAGTTCTCAATACTCATTTAAAGAAAATACATTGTGCTACAATTTAAGATCAAAACAATCTACGTATGTTCAGAACTTTTTGAGAAACAGCTCTTCAAAAAAAGGCAATTTTTTCCAAAAAGTGAAACCTTTTTATTTTGGTCATGTGTCTTGCCATATATCGGCAAAAGTAATCATCCTACAACAAAAGCTATCAGGACTAAATGTATAGTAAATTTATTTACCTTTAATTTGAGCTGAAAACAACTCATGTAGGTCTAATAGTTTTTTCAAAGATAGCATAAAACAAAATTACGGAAAAATGGATTTTTGGAAAAATCAATGTAAACAGGTCACATACACGTACAGGTCACATACTTTAGTTACTAGTTTTAATTTTTTATCACAAAAAGATTAATTACAATAGCTAATATTCACATGCTAAGAGCTAATCTGCTTCGTTATAATTTCACTTTTTTCGACGGCCTTGGCTCTGAGAATTCCTCAGAGAATCCCTGAGCATGTGGAGAGAGCTCTTCAACTCATTCGACAAAGAAAGAGACGGGTCTTCGTCGTCGTCGAAATCCTCAATATGAACAGATAGAAGGTTCTTGCATGATTTAGCTTAGCAAAATTTACATACAGCTGAGCATTTTAATTCATCTTTGCGGCAGCTGCATCTCCCACTACCTAAATAACATAAGGGGTGTAAAATATTGAAGCTGCACAAGAGAGTTGACTCGAGTAGGTAATTATATTTATTTGCAAGAACCAAAACATTTGTTCCCTACTTTTTTATTCAACCAAGGTACCTTATTTTGATAAATATGATATTATGGTTACAATATCAAAAGTAATAACGTAATACATGCAAAAATATGCAATTACCATAATTAATATTTACATGCTAATAAAGTCAGGTACCTCTTATATCATAATTTCATATGTTTTGATGGCCCTAGCTCTAAGAAATCCCTGGTTATTCCCTGTGCTGGTGGAGAGAGCTCCCAACTCGTTCGGAGAAGATAGGGGCGGGGTCGTCTTCATGGTCTTCATCGTCGTCAGAATCTCCAATATGGCAATATGGAACGTTCTGGCATGATTTGCCAGTACAAAATTTACATAGTGCTGAGCATTTTAATCTGGCTTTGCGGCATTTGCATCTCCCACTGCATCCTTTTCTGCATGTACAAGATATCATGCGCAATAGATTCTGAGGAGCGGAATCCATGGTGGTAGTGACTGGGATAAGGCCATGATCTTCCACCCCCAATCCGTAGGGTTTTTATTAGCCCCCAACCACTTCTGAACTTGGTGGTAAGTTCTATAAGAATAGTGATTCGCTGCATCGGTCGTTGGAGGAAAACGAGCAAGGTTAACCTTTGAGTTGGATGCCGAATTTATGAAAAGCTGGTAGCGGAGGGTATTCAAGGTATACTCTTTATATCACCCCCGTAAAGAGCCACAAAGCATTTCTCCCCAGCCTTGGCTATGGCCTGGTTTTTTTAACGACTACAGCTGGACCTTCCTCCAATGCACTGCGACATATAAAACAAACTCCTGGTGGAACAGACATTTCGCTATGGTTATTCACTAATACACTCACATCTCACATAGGTCCGAAAACTTCGGTTTCTATGGTAAAACTGACGAAAGAAGGCATAGTGTATACCCCTCACGTGCGAGGGCGCCAAATCTATCTTGCAACGATGTGTCAGAATATTACAGGCTTGGGTCTCCTATCAGAGAAATAACTTCGTTCCAGATGCCTCTGACATAGTGAGATGGGCTGGGCTGCTAGGAAGCAGCTGAGTTCATCACACAATTTGCTTACCCATTAGGTTTTCCAACTCAGCCATTTCGACTCAATAATCAGTCGAGATTGGCGGTGGAGTCTGTGCGAGCCACCCCTGACTTCCACTGCCTTAGTATCATCAAAAGGGCGAAGAAAAGGTTCCCATGTTTAGCCAAGATAATACACTGGAGTTAATTGAAAGGAAGAGAAAACATCGTAACTCTTGCCTGCCCTTCTAAACCAGACGTGTTTATTACTCCAATCCGAAATGAAGCTCATCGCAACGACTGCCTTGAAAAAAATGTAGTCAACGAGGGGACGTGTTTATGTAGACCGGTGCCGGAAAAAGTGGCATTATCTTCATCCGAACACCAAATATGTTTACGGTATTCTTCCAAGTCAAAATATAAAAGCTTTTCATCACAACTTCGAGATAATTAGACGAGAAAACGTTACTTATTTCATGAGGAAGGAATAAAAAATGTCCAAAATATCGATATCTTTAGAGAAAAATTCTCAATTAATAAAACTCAAAGTATAAATAGACTTTCAAACATATTTTATAAGCAGGTCAGAAGATATTTCGTTAAAATAATATTTATTGCCTCAAATAATACATTAAAAAACCATGCAGGGTCGCTAGCTACACAGCACTTATGACGGCTCCATGGGAAGTTTAAAGGGTCGCGGCCTTTTAAACGACCCTGGACCGCGGTGCAGAGCACATAGGACGGCGTTGGAGGGTCAAAATAATCATAAAAATGACGCAACACATGCTAAATCTACCTCTTAAGTTTTTTTTACTGCATAATTGATAACTGTGGTGCTCAAAACAGTTTACGTTGATTTTTCCCAAAATTCATTTTTCCGTAATTTTGTTTTAAGCTATTTTTGAAAAAACTATTGGACCTACAAGAGTTGTTTTCAGCTCAAATTAAAGGTAAATAAATTTACTATACATTTAGTCCTGATAACTTTTGTTGTAGGATGGTTACTTATGCCGATATATGGCAAGACACATGACCAAAATGAAAAAGTTTCACTTTTAGGAAAAAATTGCCTTTTTTTGAAGAGCTGTTTCTCAAAAAGTTCTGAACATAAGTAGATTGTTTTGGTTTTAAATTGTAGCACAATGTATTTTCTTTAAATGAGTATTGAGAACTATTTTCCGTAGGTCAAATATTTTAGGAGATATTGAGTAAAAACAAAAAAAAGTGCAAAATTTGCGCAGTTTTCTGCGCACTGCGCAGATTGCACAAGTCTTTCGAAGCTGCAAATTTGGTTTTTTACTATTGGCATAGATCCTAACAACATATTAAAAAATTAGAAATACATGACCTTTTGCAAGGTCGAGCCCCTTTTTGTGCATAAAGTGACTGGACTATTAATAATTCCTTTACTACCTACCTATACTACTTCAACATTTGTTTTCCACTACTTAAAGTCACCAGACGTTCACCACCGTCTAGTAGTCATAAGAAGCCGTGAGACACAGATGAGGTTAAGATTACTATCAAGTAAGATGAAAAATTTAGCTCACTACTATCAAAGTAAACAGGAACCAGCAGAGACAATACCGTCATACTCTCCGTTCTGCAAAAAAAAACTTGCAATGGCCGTAGAATTGTAAATGCTGATAACAAAGCTAAAGAAATCTGGAAAATTATCAAAGAAGCCAAGGGTCCCACGTGTGTTCAACATGATCTTCAATTACGGGACTCTGCTGGTGATATAATAACTGACTATGCAAAAATGGCAGATAACTGGAATGATTTTGTGCCAAAATTTCCCCCCCCCCCTCTCGAAACCTCGAGACTCGAAAATCCTCGAAGACTCTAAACCGCAGGAGACTTAGCGTCTCACAAAGTGCCAGAGAGCGAAGAGCTAGGTGTCACGATCTGCCCGCGATCTGAGCGATCAGCGCGATCGCTCAGGTCATCGCGATTCCAGCAAGACACTCCTTTTATTCGGTCCGCGCAGGTGCTGACATCTTTTTCCACGTTCAAGTCGACCTGCGGACACTCCCACCAATCCAACGTGTGATAGCACTTCCCCTCCTCTCCCCACTCCTCCACTGGACAGCTGTTTCCCCTCCTGCGCTGACAGTGTACCGCGATCATAGCAGCTCTCTTTGCAACTGACCTCGCCGAGACAAGGACGTGTCGGCTTGGTTCCACTTGTGATCGTCTTGTACAGATAAGGTTAACGGTATTTAGCCTACGGGCTTGTGTTATACTGTAATAATTGTAATATAAATGCTGTCATTGAAGTTATTTCAAACTAGCTAAGGTTGATTTCATTGTTTTTTCTCTCGTTACGCCCACCAAAATCAGTCAATTCATTCGCGACGTCAAGTTTCACGGGCTTGCGTTGCAATTTCTATCTCTCACAAAAAACTTCTCTCCGTAAAGTAAATTTAGATAACCTTTCTTTAATTCCCAGTACACTTAATTTACTTCCTCTTTTCCCTTGTACTGAAATAGAATTAACAAACATTATCAATAAATCACCTAATAAAATATCTCCTCCACTATCTTCGTCAGCATACGTTTCCCCCTAATATTTAAAAAAATTCGAAGAACATAATGAGGACTCCTGAGTTATTAACGTCGCCGGTGTAGTTTCAATGTTGTCGTTCATATTTTCTCTCCAATTTTAAGGACAATTATGGTTAAGATATACTACGGTGCTTGAAAACTCGCAGGGACCTTGGTGAATTGAAGACTTTTTTCATATTATGAATCGATTCTAATTTTTTTACGTAATTACATTTAGTAAATACACACCTATTTTCCGATATCAATAATTTACTTGGCTAATATTTGAAATAATTTAGAGCACAATCATTTCACTTTCATTAATACTCTTTTCCGGTCATCCTTAACTTGTAATCAATGTAGTATGTAGCAAATGTGACCAGCAACTGAAAACTTTTGGAACCCAATTATTGTTTCGCATTTTAACCATTGATTATCCTTTGAAAACAAGTAATTAACGTATTAAGGTCATTTGTTTGTTTGCGTTTGATTCGGTTATCATAATCTAAACGCAATCTTTCGAGAAGGGCCTTTTTTCCTTGATACAACATCTTGGTGAATTGAAGACTTTTTTCATATTATGAATCGATTCTAATTTTTTTACGTAATTATATTTAGTAAATACACACCTATTTTCCGATATCAATAATTTACTTGGCTAATATTTGAAATAATTTAGAGCACAATCATTTCACTTTCATTAATACTCTTTTCCGGTCATCCTTAACTTGTAATCAATGTAGTATGTAGCAAATGTGACCAGCAACTGAAAACTTTTGGAACCCAATTATTGTTTCGCATTTTAACCATTGATTATCCTTTGAAAACAAGTAATTAACGTATTTAGGTCATTTGTTTGTTTGCGTTTGATTCGGTTATCATAATCTAAACGCAATCTTTCGAGAAGTGCCTTTTTTCCTTGATACAACATCTTAATCGCATCTGCGAACTCAATTCGTACCGCACGGTGCAAGGATATAGACTCAAAAATTTGGGATGTTGTCTTAAATAATGCGATAAACTTTGACCAACATCTAGATTCTAAGCCTAGACATTTCGCTCGCTGGAAGCCGTTTGCGTTTGATTTTTCAACAGACCCGGAAGTATTTTACGGTTGCGCGAAAAGTTATCGTTCACTGCTATGGGTGTTCGTCAACCTATGCGTCATACAAAGCAGCATATCACTCCGTCGCGTTCAGGTTTGGCTTTAGGTGTCTGCCACTTCTTTCATATTCTCGTCCACTGACGGACCAGCAGAGCGGACTCTGTGAGCTATCAATCGTAATAGTTAGCAATTTACTGTGATTTCGGTGAAATAATGGCGCGGCGAATGGGTGTTGCGCCTTCCACAATCACCCGAATCAAAGCCAGGTGGGAAGCAGACCATACTGTAAAGGAGAGAAGGGCAAGGGAGGCCGCGGTCCACCACAGTGAAAGAAGATGAGCGGCTTATCCATTATGTGAGAGACAATCCGTTTACCACAGCCACGGTGGCTCGTATTGATACAAACTTTCCGGCGACCTCCAGAACTGCCCGAAGTCGCCTCGCCGAAGTAAACCACCACCCGAGACGGGCAGCAGTGAAGGAAGTATTAACTCCCGTGCATCGCGCAGCACGAATTGCATTTGCCAATATGCATGGTGGCCAAGATTAATTTTGGAAACGTGTTGTTTTTTCAGACGAAAAAACATTTTCGTCGTCTTCATCGGGGCCTGTGCTGGTTTATTGGCCAAGAAACACGCGTTTTTTTACCAAGATACGTCTGGGAAAGACCCAGGAGTGGACGATTTTCAGTTCACGCCTGGGCGTGGATTAGTTTTGACGGGCCGGGAGTGTGCTGGCGCATAGAGGGAACTCTACGGAGCGACCAGTATGTTGAAATTTTGGACAACGTCATGCTGCCTTCTGTCTCCTCAACAATGGGGGAAAACTTTATTTACCAGCATGTAAGTGAATTTTGGTTACTGTGTAACAGTGGAACTCCAGATGTTTTTATTTTCACGAAACGAAGTTCTATGTGTCAAATGTTTTGCGAACTATTGGCATGTAACATGTATCTTATTAACATTCATTTTTACTCCATAACCAGGACAATTCGAGGGTTCACACGTAGGTAGGTAGGTAGATTTGGATTTATAGGGTGCGTCGACAGCTATGGTCATTTTGCACAACGCACAATCTAGTTTATATAAAAAAATAATATGAATGAATATAAATCTAGACAAAAGGTATCATTAAAAGCCCAAATATATAAAAAATATAAATATAAAAATAATAAATATAAAAATATATTAGATCTTGCTTATTAAATTAGTTTCCTTTAAAAAGGAAATTACATGATTTAGTCGATCGGCATCGTTGCCTAGAACTTGTTCTAGGTCGCCACTGATGCCTAGCCTGTTTCGTGTGTCCCGATATTTGTCACACTCCATCAGGATATGTCGCACACTGAGAGGACAGTCACAGTCATCACATCGAGGAGGAATTTTCTCTTCTGTAAAGAGGAACGAGTGGGTCAGGGCGCAATGCCCGATTCTTAAACGTGTGATGACGACTTCCTCTCTGCGATTACCCCTGATGGAAGTGGGCCACCCTGTCGTTACCGGTTTAACTGTCCGTAACTTATTGTTTGGGACATCACTCCACAGTTCACTCCACTGATCTAGGACTACTTTACGTAAAGTAGATTGCAGGTCCTGGTAGGGTACCAGCGTCGTCGTCGGCTCAGGGATATTTAGAGCAACTTTTGCAGCTGCATCCGCCTTCTCATTCCCGGCAATTCCCACATGACCAGGGACCCAGAGGAACTTAATGGCAATTCCTCTTCTATTAAGGCATAGGAGGTTATAGTGTATGCTCTGGACAATGGGGTGTTCGGATGAAAAGCCAGAAATGGACTGAAGAGCACTCATCGAGTCCGTGCAAATGACAATCGCTTTAGCACTCTTCCCGATCCGATCTAGAGCCATCTTAATGGCTAGCAGCTCGGCTGTGTATATGCTACACAGCGGGCTGAGTCTGGCCTCGATGACCCCGTGGTGAGAGGAGGTAACCGCGCATGAGCAAGCTGCATCCGACTTAGAACCATCAGTGAATATGGGAATGAAGTCGGAGTAACGAAAGAGAAATTCGTTAAAAAGACGCTGGTATTCTAGACGCTGGTATTCTAGATCAGTGGTGTAAGCTTTCGGGCGTCTACTGAGACCCATGTGGATTTCAGGGGACGGAATTATCCAAGGTGGGTAACTTGAGTACCCAATCGGATATAAATCTGGGAGCCTTAACCCGGTTGCTTGAATAAATAAATTAAAGCGAACACCAAGCGGCTTGGTGGCTCTTGTCCGTCTGCTAAAAAGTTCTAAAAATCGGGGGTTAAAAATCACGTTAAAACACGGATGGTTCTTTGTCGCTAAAATCTTGGCCGCATAGGAGCACATTAAAATGTTTCTACGGTGCGACAACGGCGGTTCACCGGCATCAGCATAGATGCTGAGGACCGGGCTGGTCCGAAAAGCACCAGTGGATATCCGAAGCCCTGCGTTGTGCACTGATGTCAGAGGTCTCAAATAGGAATCGCGGCTGGAGTTGTAAACGAACGACCCATAGTCCAGCTTGGAACGCACGAGTGCGCGGTATAATAAAAGCAATGACCTGCGGTCGGCACCCCAAGATGAGTGATTTAAAAACTTTAAAATGTTTAGTGTCCGTAGACTTTTGTCCCTTAAACCCCGTATGTGATCCCGGTAGTTGAGTCGGTAGTCCAAGGTCATACCGAGGAACCGAGCTGATTCCACATAGGGTAGATTTCTACCACCAAGTAAAAGTGCTGGTGGAATGTAGGCTCCCCTCACACGATAAAAATGGACGCACTTGCACTTTTCCGTAGAAAACTTGAATCCATTTCTCTGGGACCAATTCTCCAGTCTGTTCAGAGCCAGCTGGGTTACTCTTGCCGCGCTAATAAGTTTGGACGACCTGCAAAATATTGCTAGGTCGTCTACAAATAGTGATCCCAAGAGAGGAGGTTTGATACACTTTGCTATATCATTGATAGCAATGGCAAAAAGTGTCGCACTTAGAACGGACCCTTGGGGCACACCGTTCTCTAGGGAATAGAGTTCAGATAGGTGCTTGCCTATCTTAACTTTAAAAAAACGATCACTTAAAAAGTTATTTATAAAAACAGGTAAATTTCCCCTCATGCCCCACTCGTGCAGCGTCGTTAAGATCTTCCGCCGCCAAACCCTGTCGTATGCCTTCTCCATGTCGAAGAAGACACCCACGACGTGCTGGCGGAGAAGAAAATCCTCCTGGATATAATTGTCGACCCTGACTAGGTGGTCAACGGTCGAGCGGCCACGTCTAAAACCGCATTGGATAGTGGAGAGAAGATTTCGACGCTCCAACCACCAAACGAGGCGCCGATTCACCATTCTCTCCATTATCTTACACAGGCAACTGGTAAGAGAAATAGGCCTGTAATTTTTCGGGTCAGCTCTATCTTTACCCTGTTTGAGTATGGGTACAACTATGGACTCCCGCCAGGAGGTAGGGAAGCTACCCTCAGCCCAAAGTTGGTTGAGGGAGCGTAGGACCTCCAACAGTGCCCTCTCCAGAATATTCCGGAGAAACGCATTGTGGATTTCGTCATTTCCTGTGGCTGTGTCTCGGGAGTCTTCAAAGGCAGATCGTAGTTCCCAGAGGGAGAAAGGGATATTATACTCTGCCACTGTACGCATCTCAGTAAAGATGAGTGGGGAGGATTCTGTGCGTCTCTTGATGGAGAGTAAGGCTTCCTCATACGTGGCGTCGCTGCATGTTTTGGAGAGTAACTGACCGAAGACCTCACCAATAGCAGACGGAGATGTCAATACATTGCCGCCGACGTTGAGGAAAGGGACGCTGAGCTGATAATGATTTCCCGAAATACGTTTTACTTTGTTCCAGATCTGAGCCAGGGGTGTTCTGTAATTAATGCTGGATACATATTCCATCCAGGAGGCTTTTTTCGCTTCCTTCACGATCCTTCGAGCTTTGGCTCGGAGGTGCCTAAAGGAAGCAAGGTTCGTTTCCGTGGGAAATTTATTAAAAATCCTTAGAGCCTTCTTGAAAACTGAGCATTGTAGAAAACTGACCATTAAAAGAGTTAAAACGGGTGTGTTCCCCATTGTTCATTAAAACTAAATTAAAATCTTTAATAAAATTAGATAAAACCTGGCCCCTACGGTTGCACTGCTCCCAAGAACTACCCCAAAGGGTATCGTGAGCGTAAAAATCCCCTAATAAAACGAAAGGTCTCGGTAGCTGACGAATAAGGGTGTCAAGATTGAATCAGGTAACCGGTGCCCCCTCTGGCAAGTAAACATTACATAATGTCACAGCCTCTGGGGCATGTACCGTCACTGCGACTGCCTGAAAAGGCGTTGTCAGCTGCACTCGGGAGGTGTAAAGGGCCTCCCTAGTAGCAACTGCCACTCCACCCTGGGCACGTTGACCACTGGTATCGTCAAATCTAAAAACTTTAAAATCTTTTAAAAGACCATTGTCGGTAGTTTTAAAATGGGTTTCTTGCAGGCATATGCAAGATGGGTTAAGATCCCGTATTAAAATAGCCAGCTCCTCCTTATGCCTATAAAAACCATTACAGTTCCACTGTAGTATAAAAGCCATTAATAATATAAAACTTAAAAATAAATAAATTAATTAATTAATTTTAAAATGTAAAACACAGTTGGAGGATCAACGCTTGATGCGATTCCTCCTCCTACCTTTGGTTCTAGCCCGGAGGATCTCTGTCTCCGAGAGACATTCGTCCTCTTCCATTGACTCCGGTTGGAGTCGGGCTAAACCAGATGGTTCGGGGGATACTGAGTTGCCACGCTTCGTTTGCGTGGCCCCGGCGGTGGTTTTAGTGGGGTTCTTCTTAGGAGAACCCGGATCGGTGCCTTGTGTTTTATTTGCCGGATTTGTTGCCTTAGCCGGCTTGGCTGCTTCCTTCGGATCGGCTGTCTTCGTATTCTCATTGTTGTCGGTCTGTGTTCCTTGGGTAGTTTTCTTGACAGTTGCTATGGAAGCAAAGGATTTAGAAAAGGTCGGTGCTACAAGGGCTCTGAACTTCTTCCTTGCCTCTAAATAAGGGATTTTATCAATTGTCTTAATCTCCATGACCTTTCGTTCTTCGATCATCTTCGGACACTTGCGAGAATACGCTGGATGCGTACCCTCGCAGTTCACGCAACGTGGATCTTTGGTACACTCAGCACCCTCATGCTCCTCCAGGCTGCAGCGCGGGCAGGTGGCCTTGCCCTCACATCGCGTGGCGATGTGGCCGAAGAGTTGGCACTGGAAGCAGCGCATGGGCGCCGGTATGAATGGTCGCACTGGTACCGATTCATATCCGACGAAAACCTTGTCGGGGAGACTGTCACGCGCAAATGTTAAAACGACTGAAGTAGTCTTTACTACTTCGCCGTCGCGCTTCGTTGTTAATCGACGAGCATCAACTACTCCCTGAGAAGCCATCTCTCTCTTGATCTCATCGACTTCAACGTACAGCAGGTCGTAATGTGATATTACTCCCCGACTGGTGTTGAGGGTGCGATGTACCTCAACGTGAACTGGTATATCATGGAGATTTTTCATTAATAGCAGCTTGTCGCTTTGTTGTGGAGTGGCCGTTTCAATTAAGAGGCTTCCGTCACGCAGCTTCTTTGCAGACCTTAAATCTCCGGGCACTGCAGCCGATAGAACTTTTCTAATGAGAAAGGGGGACACTCGCTTAAGTGTCTCCCCTTCTTTCGCGCACTTCATGATTAGAAACCGCCTACAGGCGGACGAGTCAGTTTCTCCTCCACCCGTATCCGGGCGGGATCGTTTTGTTGGTGGTTGAATTTTACCCTCCATACCAATGATAGATTCTTCCCTCGGGCTCCCCACCCACCATGGAGCCACACATTTGGGACGCCGCACCGCAAACCGGTGCGGTCGCCAGGGTTACCCGAGGGATATAGCACCCTAGAGATGGTTGCCTGTTTCGGGTTGGATCTTCGACGCACGAGCCCACCAAACTCGTGCATCTCCGACCGCCCTACGCAGACCCCCACCTCCCTGGCACTCGCCACCGAACGTATCGGAAGCCGATTGACCGGGAGTGGCTAGCTCCCGGCCGCCCGTTTACACAGAATCCGGGGCCAAAGAGGGGTATTGGCACATAGTCCATACCGGGCCACCGACACCCGGCTGGAAACCATAGACCTCACCCTCCAGGATCCCCTTCTCCTCCTTACGGGTCACCGCACACGGCAAACATGCGGGTGGATCGCAGGCCAGGTGGTGTGGCCGCACACAGACAGTTGACCCACAAGACTGTCCGGGCTCAACCCTTACTGGCTCGGGGTTTGTTTTCGGGGTTTCCTTCCCCGCCCTTTTAGTCGCCTCTTACGACAAGCAGGGATACTGCGGGAGTATTCTTAATCCCCCTACCCGCAGGGGAGGGGTTCACACGTGCCACCACTCAAGGAGGTGGTTCATTGAAAACAATGTCACCCAGTTGCAGTGGCCCGCGTGTAGCCCAGATCTCAACCCAATTGAAAATATCTGGGCAAATGTTATGAGAGAAATGCGGGAGGAAAATAAAAGGCCCCACAATGCACATGAGTTGTGGGAAATGGTGGAAGAAGTGTGGGACAGGGTTCCCTTACGTTTATGCTTAAATGTGGTTCAGTCCATGTCCCGGAGACTCCAACTACTGGTAGAGAATGAAGGGGGACAAAAATTCCACCTCCCTCTCTCTTTCCCAATCTAATTCTCGATGATGAGCCAAGGTGCATATGTGCACAAATTACTTTGTCTGAGAGAATTTCAAATACAATTAAATTGTTCCACAGGCTCTATTCACGTTTTAATAGTTTCCTAAATTGCATCATAATGAATAATAATGACAGATAGGGGAAGGAATATCACGACCATTGTCGTCGTGGAAATGAAATATGCAACGTATAATTGCCATGTTGTCAATGGGCAGTAGCCAATTCCGCTTAATCGTTCCTTAAATAATACTTTATTTCATGGAGGACTGAGCTCATCAGCCGACTAACAGTCTGTGAATTTTAAGTTTCGATGATGGTTTCAAAAGCTCTTTCTAAACTTTCCCGGAACAGACAATTATAGTGATTGTCACAAATTCAATCCTCTAACTCGCCAGAATATTAAAATTGTCAAATTCAAAAGGCACGTTCAAATTAATTTTAAAAAACCGATGAACAAGGCATAAAGGCTGTGACTGTTCTCTCGGAATTCGGCATATCCTTACGGAGTGTGACAGATACCGAGACGTGCGTAGCCGACTGAACATCGGAGGCGACCTAGGGTCCATTCTAGGTGACGACCCCGATGCAATTGGCCGCGTCATTTTATTTCTAAAGGAAACGGCGCTTTTTAATAAATTATAAGAAAAATTTAGCAATTTTCAATATTTTTAACATCGGAATAAAAATAGATAAGCAGAATATTTTACTTCACGCAACCTGCCTTCTCCGGATATAAAAAGTATATATATATATATATATATATATATCATTTTGACAGTTTGAGGTGCAAAATGACCATGCCGTCTACGCACCCTCAACTACTAATACTAAGGCATAAAGGATAAATAGAAATAGCCGTTGCTCTAGTTTCTTTAATGTATCGCATTGATTGGTGGAGGACTCTCACAATCAGTCCATTTAGTGAAACGTAACTATCGTAGTTTACATTAACTTCATAATTGAATTGCTGAATGTGGAAGAATTTTTCCTTCAAAAATTCGTATTCCTTATGTATCTCTCAAAAGATTAGTTCAGAAATGTCTAACTCAGCTGTGCCACTTGGCTTAATATGATTACGATAAAGTTCTAGTGCGTACTCTCTTGCACCTTTTCTGAATTTATTTTTATTCTATCAGGATATTTCCTGGCTTATCCCCGAACTCTGGTGTCAATTTTCTAGTTTATATCCAAAGCATTGCCTCACGTTGCCAGCCTCGTGGCGGCAGGGCAAAGGGTAAAGTCCTAGCCTGCCAATCCTAAGGTGTGGGTTCGAATCCCTCTCTCAGAGAATGAATGTCTGTGAACGTTACATAGAGTAAATTGTAATAGACTTACTTCGCTGAAATAAAGACGCCATTATTAAAGACATTATTTTGCGGTGCGCATGCTTCTCCGTCCCTGTAAAAATATCCTCATACTACGCCATCCACCACGCTTTTGTCCTGTTCGTTTCTCCACGACCATTAGTTATCCATTTCCCACTACAATATTCTTCCATTATCTGCTATGTTCCCTGAAACACATTTAAAATAAATTAGATCGCGATCATTTCTGCTAGAGGAAGTAGATATCTGTTCATCCTTCTTGCGTAAGCATTATTTCATGGGTAATCAGCAATGGCAAATTTTTCAGAAATAAGGAGAAATGTGGGGAAAAAATAAGCTGCAGAAATAAGGGGAAATGTGGACAGTGGTCATGAAAATGTTCATGATCAGCCAAGAGTAGACACTGACAGGATGAAAGAATTGGAGGTGGAGAATGCTGTGCTAAAGGAGAGATACAAAGCATTAGAAGAGGAAAATTCCCTTCTAAAGCAAAAATTGCAGATGCTGGAAAAGGAATTTATGGAGAGAGCAGCAGATCGGGTGACAGAGATTTTGTCCCCGTTCTTTTCAGAGGGACAGGTTAAACATATCCTGAATCCAGGTAAACGGATGATTTGGTCGAAGGGTGACATTTCCTCAGCAATATCGTTACGATATGTCAGTGCTAAGGCTTATCGATATTTGAGGGACCACTTAAACATTCCTCTACCCTGTGTGACTACATTGAAGTCTTGGGTGTTCAAATATGATTTTAGTCCTGGACTTCAAAAATGTGGAATTGGCATAATGAATATTCGAAGTCAGCACCTCACAGATCTGGAAAAATGGACTGTACTGTATTACGATGAAATGAAGGTGAACAGTGAGTTGTGCTTGGACCGGAAGCAAGAGCAAATTCTTGGTCCTTGAGATCAAGTTCAAACTGCCATGGCTTGTGGCCTGTTTGGAAAATGGAAAAAGCCAGTTTTTTATGACTATGATCATGCAATGACAAAAAAAATTATTTGACATAATTGAAACGCTAGAAAAGAATGGTTAAGGTGGTAGCACAGGTGAGTGACATGGGTCCAACTAACCAGGCTCTCTGGAAGAGTCTCGGTATTAACTCAAACTGCTCCCACTTTACAAACCCAGTTGATACAACCAGAAGAATTTGTGTGTTTGCTGATATTCCCCATTTAATTAAATTACTGCGTAATCACTTCATTGACAGAGGATTTGTATATCCTAATGGTATTAAAATTTCAACTTCTCCCCTTCATAAGCTATTTTCCTTGAAGGATGAACTAAATCTTATTCCAAAACTCACACAGGAGCACCTGAACCCTTCACCTTTTCGAAGGCAAAAAGTGAAGCTAGCCACTCAGTTATTCTCTAATACTGTCTCAGCTGCCCTTAAATATTGCTATGACAAGCAATACATTGTAAACGATGCCACTAATTTGGTCCAATTTATTAAGCTGATCAACGATTTTTTTTAATGTATTCAATTCTACTGTGCTCTTCGACCAAAGGGGTCCACGTCATGCATATGGAACCAACCTCTTCGAGTGCTATATGAAATGGCTAATATGATGACAACTTTAAGAGTTATTGGTAGCAAGAGTTTGCAGCCATTTCAGAAGGGTATCCTACTAAGTATTAAGTCATTGCGAGGGTTATATTGCATGGCGGAGAATTCAGGGGCTGACTTCATCCTGACAGCGAAGCTTAATTAGGATGTACTGGAATCATTCTTCTCTTACATCCGAGGAATTGGACTCACCAGTGACCATCCAAACTGCATTGACTGGAAGTATCGCTTCAGGGCCTTCACCAGGGTAAACATTACGATGCTATATTTACATGTAATACCAACACCAATGACATCTCGAATGACAGGTGCCTGATAGGGTTTGATGAAGATGGAGATGCAGGAATCGAAGGTGTCATTGAAGAGGAGTTCATTACTGCTGATGTCCAGAATGATCTGTTCCCTAGTGTCATTGAGTGCCAGTAGGAAGATGAGGACATCGGACACAGTGTTATTTGTGATGGTGACAGTCTTATAGGTGACAGTTTAGTATAAATTGCTGGTTATGTCGCCTCAAGATTCAAGGCGAAGTACCCATGGCTGGGTGATAACCCCAAGGAACTTAGTCAATCTCCTCATGACTGGGTGAAGCACTTTTCAAGAGGGGGTCTGATACACCCTACTAGGGAGTTCATGGCGGTAATTCGGTGTGCAGAAAGGGAGTTTCAAACCATGCATGGGGAGTATTTGTGTAAAGAAAAAAATATATTCCAAAATCTGACTAGAATTGTAAGGGCAAAAATTGGTTTCGACTGGCCTGAAGAGGTGATATCCCTTTTTGTGAGAACAAGGACCAACATTCGTCTTAAATATTTTAATATGCAAATTAAGGGTGAAGGAGGGAGACAGCTAAAGAAAAAGTTAAAGAAGGTGAGGCAGTGATTGTGTAATGTAGATAGGCCCATTCAGTAAAAAACCCAACTATGTACTAAAAACCCAGTTAAGCATTGTTTTCAAATGCATCCACATTTAGCGTCCTCAGACCTGAGTGCTGTTATTTAAAAAGAATTAAGCCATCACAATCCACCTACATTCTGAACATGAGAAGAGATGTGCATAAGTAATTTAGTGATATCACCTCTGATTAAATGACCATCATAATATTTTCAAAAAAATATAGTGCACCTACTGTTGTAAGGATACCACCATAAAAGCAGGTGTTTCAGTGGATCTACCATCAACGTATTGCAGGTGAATATATTTCACGAGGTTACCCATGGGGCACTGTTTGGCGCCAGCCCGTGCTGTGGCCAGAGAAGAGTAGAATTTATTTAATATGTCGATCATCCCTTATCTCGATGATTGGCTTGTGGCTTTACCGTGTAATTTTAGGGAAAGTGTACAATTGATGAACCGTGTCTTGTATTTTGTTGAAACGGACTTGGGTGTTGCCATTAATAGAGTTAAAAGTGTTTTGCGACCAAGAAAGGCTTTGATTTATTTAGGTGTCATTATAGATAGGTACTGTGAACAGTTCGTTGAAAATGTCTCCCGCTTCTCTTGCAAGGTTACATCACGGCATAGAAGTGATTCCCCGCTTTTGGACCTTGGACATACCTAAGATTGCAGGCTATGTCTCCTGGTATTGCTATATTTTATGTTGACCCTACTTTTTGATATCACATGTGTACTCACGACGAATGCCCTGGCTAATAAGGGCCTGGGAAGGTTTATTTGCAAAGACTCGCTATTGTTCCCCTTTCACTGTCAACTATGTCGTCTGGACATAGGCGTTGACATCAATTCTCAAGTATTGTGTTTATATAATTTGCATGGAAATAACGGTCCAAGATGTTTATCTGAAGAAAAGACGGTGGAGGTTGATTTCTATCCCCGTAGGAATTTCATCTGCCGATGAACACCAAGTTCTACTGCATTCATAAAAATTAGTTCGTTGCACTTGATACTTTTCATTTACAACTGGATACCTTGAGATCAATTGCACACTTCTAGAATCCGTGATGCATTCTGGCTTCCGCCGCACCCGTAATGCCGTGACAGCACCTACGACTTCATAGAAGACACGAGTTAGCTTACTATTACAAATGGCTAACCTATGAAAAATTGGTCGATGGAAACTAATATTATCTGATACCGAATGCGAATTCATTCAGATTTCCCATTGATGCATATTTTATATTATTTGGTATACTCCTACTGTATGTCCATGTGAAAGGCAGTTATTAGGAAAATTAAGTGGGCATTATGTTTTACATGGAAGTCACATTAAATGAGCTAGTATTTTTGGCCTTGTTATCACATCAGAAATAATTTTTATTGCCTTAATCATATTCACTCAGGTGTGATTCATATGTTTCCCAATTATGCATATTTTATATTATTTGGTATACTCTAGTAGTATTTTCATGTTTTTTTAGGTTGTACGATGCTTCTTTGCAAATAGCATTTCGGAGGAGTAATGGGACACACGTGTTGTTTTAATCTTCTTTATAATTATTATCTCCCTTTATAATTTATGATCGTGTTGTTTTAATCTTCTTTATAATTATTATCTCCCTTTATAATTTATGATCTTCTTGTTTTCAGATCCTGTAGTGCCCAGCTGTTCTGAAGAGGTTCTCATGGTCTTAGAGGAAGTGGATAATGTTTCTGAGGATCTGTTGTTGGATGGTAGCAATAAGGATGATGAATCTGTTAAGGATGATATCATTCGAAGACTGAAGTTGAAGGTATCTTCATTGCAGCGGAAGGCGAGAAAATTGGAGTTTTCCTTGGAGGAGACAACACGAGCCCTGAATGTTTTCCTCAATCAAGACCAAATCCAGGCATTGGGGAAAAAGTCAACTAGGGGCAATAAGTAAGGTTCAGTGTAAACAATTTAAACTGGAATCCAGGCTATTTGGCTACTGCTTGGTTTTTTGACTATATTCACCAGTAGTTCTCATTGATGTACTCCAGGAACCCTGTTGTGGCCCTCAGCAAAAATAATATTGATGTGTATGACAGTTCTATTCAAAAACTCAAAAACGTTGACATTTTATTTGAAATAATTTAAGTAGGGGATGGGAAGTGGAAACCAGTGCAAACGGGTTAAATTGACGACAGCTTCACTTTTGGACCTCCAAGATGTACTTCTGAACCGAAAGTCTTTCGGCTATATTCTGACATCCAGGTTCTGCCAGGATTCTCTGGAAAATCTGTTCTCTACAGTCAGAGTGAAAAACTCCATTCCATCCCCTGTAGCAATCAAGAATGCCCTTAAAAATATTAGCATAGGGCAGTTCATGATCATTCCCCCGAGGAGTAACTGATAAGCGGATGAAGGTAATCTCCTGGCAGAGTTTTTGGATATGGTGGGCTATAGGGTGGGAAGTGATGAAATCCAGGAAGAGATTTAAATTCCTGAATTTGAACTAAGTGAAGTAGAGAAAAATTCTCTAATTTACCTTTGTGAGTTTTCTGTTAGGCAAACACTGAAAAAGTTAAAATGTGTCCATTGCAAAGAAGTACTGTGTGGAGATGGGAGTGACATACTTGAGTCGGTAAAAAAATTACTGTACCTGAAAGAACAGCATGAGGGGTCCTTGGTGCTCAGTAGTAAGTGGTGTTGGGACTTGGCAAGTGAGGCTGAAAAGGTCTTTCATGTGAAGAAGGATATCCTGATGAAACGGTGTAAACGTGGTGGACGATATGTGCAGTACATTTGGGAGTGCTGGGAGCAAAGTGTCGGATTGTCACGATCAAGAACCCTATATAAGGACATTTCTCTTGATGCACTTTCGACTGTCTTTTGCTAACATTTGCCGTGGCAATTTAATAGGATTTCGGAACTTTCCGATAGGTGACACTGATGCGAAGCTCGAGGCACGCTTACGGTCAGTTTTGCATTGCTGTGAATGGAGTGTGGCTGTGTAGTTGAGCGAGGATAATTTGCATCAAAATGGGTATTTGAAATTGTTTTGTGCCGGGGTGCTCTACGGGACACTCAAATACAAATTGGAGGAACAAGATTCTCGGCATAAAGAATAAAAGCTTGTTTAAGGCTAATGTAAGTACACGTGGGTGACGATGGTTACCCTTACCGCATGGTCGCCATTACGGACGCATATCGTAATATTAATCTCATGCATAAATTTCAATTGTGTTACTCACTATACATCAATTCGAAATCGTGATATGTTTTATTTATTCGGAATCGTTCATTAGTCGGAGTCCCAGGTTCAAAAATTGAGGTAGGCCATTCCTCGGAAGGAGAAAGTGTTAGGTAAGGAGGATCGGGTGTGTGAGCTACACTTTCCTCCGGACATTGTTCGTTTCTTCGAAACGTCAATGCCTGATGGCACAATCCACAGATTGGAAAGGGGAGTCCTTCTTGTGAAAGAGGATGCAGTCTCAACTACATTTCCCAACTTGCCTAAATACCTTTCCAAGGAGGCTAGGACAACAAAGGCACCCACTGAGAGAAAGATCCCAGAGGCATCAAGTGGGAAGACCGAGGTAAGAGATCCACCTGAAGTCATGGAGGAGGCAATCCATGAGGGTCATTACCTAAATTTATTGGCGAATGTAGCCCTTGCAAGTATCCCTACGGTCGTGGCGGGATGCGATGTGGAGGCGGCTTACCGTGCGAGTGCCAATATCCCTACGGTTGTGTCGGGATGCGATGTGGAGCCTGCTTACAGTGCGAGTGCCCTGGCTAAGGATCTGGGGACTATTGAGCTTCCCAATTCCAGCTGGGCTTCGGTTCTGGTAGGCACAAATGTCGTTTTCATCAATTTTGGGCTGAATTTCCACACCAAGAAAACAGTCGTTATTTCGGAGGACTGAGTTTCAAGGTACGTTTCGATGATTATTTGTCGTATCCCCCACTTGAATGATATATAAATATGTATAAAGCGATCTTAAACAAGTTGTCTAACAAGTGATTCTTTACAATATTAATGATTCGGCTAGGTAATACTCCAGAGGCAGGAGGTAATTATTGATGGTCTGAAGGACATCAAGTGCCAAGATGACGTTGTGGTACTCATCGCTGCCATTGACAAACTGCGGGTGTGTCAAGGAATCCCCGAGGTTCAAAGGTATTGTCCAGAATCGTACATTAGATGCGTTCAGTGTAGTTTTAAATTTATATGTTTTTGCATTAGTGTGAAACAAGTTTTTGTGTGTGACCTTCACTATTTTTCAAATGTGACTTCGTTCATTTATTGACCTTAGCATATTGTTATCATATCATATTTTATTAGTTAATATATGCTAATACAAAGTGGGTATGCTAAAACAAAAAGGTCAACCAATTAATTGGCAGATGTCAACCATTCATTTCTTTACTTTTGTATTACAAATCACACAGTAGGGGCAGATCTTATAGCCAATGGTGAGTGTACTCTTAGCTATTCATTAGGACGAAACACGCAAGTATATAGTAGGTTACATGAATAAGTTCTTAATATGAAAAAGCAATAAATGCCTGTGGCGGCATTTTCAGGGCGCATCACACAATTCACACATTTTCAAGGCGTATTAAAACAATATCTTGTATTATTATTATTTCCGTATGTATGTATCATAATTTATTTTCTTTCATTGCCTAAATAATGCATAATTTTTCCTTTTATTGTTTTACTTATATTATAATTAATTTATTATTTTTCTCATCTAATGGAAAGTGATTTAATTTATTTTATTGCCTTCTTATTTTATTCTATGGAAATCATTTAACTTTTTCATTTAAATTATCCTAATTATTTATTAACTTCATTATATTTTTCTCTGTTGCTTATATTATTTTCTTTAATTTGCTGGCTTTGTTTTTGTTATTGTATAATATGGCAATGATTTCACTTTTATTATTTCAATCACTGTATTAATTTCATAGCTTCATCAACTTTCATTTTGTTTCTTAAATGATTTTGCTTACTTTTATTATACTTTATGCCTAATGTTCTCACATGTTATTCATGAAGCTATTTCACCATCTTCAGGGAGTCAGCAATGATGCACATGTCCATCAAAATGTCATTAGCTACCTTCTCCTATCCAACTCCAAAATGCCATAACCTAAGTCAAGATTATATTGTTTCACACTTTAATAGCAGCAAAACGTTCGAACCGCTTTGCATTCCTCTTATTTTCCCTTGATTTTAGTGCTATTCTTTGAAAATCTGTTATTAGTTTGCACTTCAAGTGTTAATAAGTGGGAACTCTTGCAGTCTGTAAGCAGAACTTAGATTTATGTAAGTGCTGTTGATATAATTCATTTCCACAACTTGCTCGTTCATCATAATTCCAGGAACATTCATGTTTTCCAACATTTCATTTTCCCCACTCTATTGCTCCAGGATCCCTACCACACTATCCCCATCTCTCTTTTTATCCATCCTCCCATTACCATTTGCTATTGACATACATTTCTGTTATTTGGTAATTTTCTTTCTTCTTTCGGGAGATATGTCTATTAATTTCATAAACTAAAATTATTTAATAATGCAAGATGTCAGCAGAGAGAATAAATATGTTTCAAATTAATAGACCTTTATCTCTGGAAAGAATAAAAAATTACATAATAAAGAAGAGGTCATGAAGAGGAATCCTCTAGATATTACTGTTATTGCCTCATTCTTGCTGCCAGTGGGTACGCCAATGAGTTGTGTAAGTGCTTTACATTTTTCTTGTACTATAGACTAATGTGAAATTCATGCAATCATTTTTTAAAAAATCATATTTCATTGTGTATTGGCACGATGTTGCATTACTAAAGAAAATATCTCACTACCTACTTACATTTTTTAATGCCTCTCATGGTCATGTTCTTGTTACTCACTTTATGCAGGATTAGTACAAAGTGTGCCGGTTATGTTACTGGGAACACAGAGTCGGAAAAAAGGTAGAGGCCGTGGACCAAGCAGTCGTTGCTTCCATTTTAACCTGGCAAAGAAGCAATTGGCCGATAAGGAAAGGAGGAAACAGCATTCCTCTCTCAGGAGGAAAAGTCTTAAATGTGCGTTGAAGAAAAGCAGGGTAAAAGCTGCACGTCTTTTAACTAAGGTAAAGGAGTCTTCAAACTAAGCGTGCCTCTCATTCATTTACAACAGTGCAATTAATCACTTGTATAAATTTTTTTGTGATGATTTTATAGGTCAGTGAATAGAAGAAGAACATTGAGGAGTTGCAGTTTAAGACTTCCACAACATCAAGGACATTCTTGAGGTTCACATAGCCAGCTTACCAAGTTGCCAGCAAGAGGCTGTTAGAGCCTGCTTTGAGGCTTCTAAATACAGGGTTCTTGGTCACGATATAAAATTTTTATTTCTTAAAATATTCTTCGCCTTAAGAATTCATTTTTTTTTAAATCTGTGACGGAGAGAATAACTAAAGCTGACGAGTCAATGGTTCATGGCAGTTGGAGTGTTCACATGAGAAAAATAGTTTAAATAAAATTATTATCTTTTACCTTGTGAGTTTCATTTCCATGATTATTGTTTGACTGTGATTTTCAGATGGCTCTTCTTGCTGATATTTTCGTAATCAGGTATAGTATATCAACAAGGTTAATAGGTAATTTTTACTTTCAATCGGAAATGACAGTGTACAATTTTACAAGGTATGCATTTCCTCTAGGTCCAGGCTTCAGTCTCTCCATGTTTTAAATAAGTTGTTAGCCACCCAATAGATAAATTAACGTTTATTTTTCACCCGAAAATCGTCCTTTATTATCATGTTTTATGTTTTAGTAACGAGTATTACGTTTAAGGTCGTAGAAAATGTTGATAAAACGGTATTCCATGAAATAAGGTCAATTTATGGAGCTTCACCTTTTTTATATTCGAACAACTTGTAATTAATTTTAAACATATAATATATCAATAGATACATTATAGAAGAAATACAATTTTCATCGAGTCTTAATGGCATTGCTAAGTGTAGTATTTTTTTCTATATTGCTGGTATGAAGTCAATTACTTCGATTTAACAATTAATAAAGCTTGTGATAGCTTTGTTTCTAAGATCGAATTAAGTACATACGTACCATATTTTATGATTGACTCCCGTGTCATCGTTTGATATCTTTCGTATGGTTAAGTTATTCACTTAACATCAGAAGACCCCGTTCCACGCACTTTTATTTGCAGCCAGCTAGTTATGTCTTCATTCATATATTTATATAATCCCAAATATTAAAATCTACATGTTATAAAGCCTACTGACGCATTTTTACGGAAACTTTTTCATTGCAAGTAACGGAGGTGGTTATCATGCGGCAAGTGTAGTCGTATTGACAGTAAAAGCTTTCTGCTCGGGGCAACAAAATGGCCGTCACCGCGAGTTGTCTGAACCTTATATCCATGGCCTTGTAATCGCTCATTGCGCATTCCACCACGTTCTAAATGAGTAAATCGTTGTTGAGTAGAAGGAAACGAAGCGAGCGTTGCTAAGGTCAAGGTTGAGACTTACGGAGTTTTATAGATAAATTGCGATTCATCGCCTATTTCATGAAATTTGCATTGTGACTGGTGTTGGAGGGACTCAAGGAAAATGAACGAGGAGACGATTAAAACAAGAAGAAGTGGTTTTGCTTGGTGCTCGGCCATAAATTGCAAAAACAACTCTGGAATGGCGGAAGAAAAGTACAGTTTCTTCAGTTTCTCGAAAGACCCTGTGGGGTAAGTTATTTCATAAATTTTTCACGCATTTGGATTGAAAACATTCAGAATTTTTCTGTGTTTCTAAACGCTGATGAATTGAAAATGGCAAAAAGGTTTTGATAACAACATGTGTTTATGATGCAGGTGCAAGGAATGGGTGATTCTTTGCCGTCGGTTGGATTTAGAAAGTAAGACCGCTAGTTATTTGCATAACAACTGCAAGATTTGTAGCGTGCACTTTGAAGGGCTAATGTTCCGGAAATAATAAAACCGATTGCATAGCCATGCGGTCCCTAGTATCTTTGATGTACCTAATCATCCACTGACCGTGGCTGGCAAAGGAAACCTCCAAAGCCAAGGCATCATGCTGATGCTTGCGCGGAGAGTGCTGAAGGTTGTTTGTGTATGCCTTCTCAAAATATGATATGACCTGGCATATGCATGTCAATTTATACATTTTCACAAGATTTGATGTAATTATGATACTGCGCAAAATTGTATTTAAATTGCAGTTACTATCGTAGTACTGTTAGTATATTTTCGCTTTATATTTTTATTATATTGTGTAAAAACAAAGTGGTAGAAAATGTTTTTGGAGTCCATTGAACTGGGATTAAACAATTTGGAAATAGTTGAGTGAAATATGCGTGGTGTTGCTCATATAGTATTCCTATTTTGTCATTTATTATACCTTTTTGTCTTGCTGCTATCACTCAATTCTGCCATTAGTTTCATAAGTATTGACAAACTCAAGAAATAAGATGATATTCTCTAAGTCGATGAATCTTTAACAGTTTCCTCTAATTAATAATATGCATATGCCCATGAAATCTAAATTATATAGCATTCAAGTAAACGTATGAGAAATAGGAATGATTCTTTTAAAATTACTGAGCACTTATAGTTTTTTTCCAATTTCATGTGGTTATTTCAGCGGAAGGGAAACTGCCAGATATTGGCAATAGTGTGACCTGCCGGGATCTAGGCCAAGTGGACCATGCGGTGCTGATATCATCAGCAAGTTGAAGAAGATAATAAATAGGCAAGAGGCTTGAAAACCATCGTTTGAAGAAGATAAATGAAGTTTTGATTCAGCAGCTAAAGACAGCTGAAAGTGAGAAGACATTGGAATTTGTATGCAGCAGGTATTTGCCGGAAAAAATGAGGGCCTTTGTGATGATGTTTCAGAAGGGGGAAAAACATCTCAAGAAAAATGAGTTTCAATTCAATGTGTTTAGTACTTTATTTTTTTACTCCAAAATGAATATTCCTACGTAAGAAACTTTGTGCCACTACCTTCACCCAGAACCATTCGTAGAATCCTATGTAATCTTCCTGTAACCACCGGAATTTCTGACTGGGTTTTGAAAAATGTTCAAATTCAAGTGAATTTGATGTGAGAATTGTCTAAAAATTGCGTAATATGTATCGATGAGATGTCATTAAAGCCTCATCTCTACTAAAACATAAGTAAAGACGAAGTCATTGGTGTTGTAGACATGGGAGAAGGCAAAAGGAGTGCCACTGCTAGCAATGCAGTATTGGTTTTAATGGTTAGGAGCATTCATGTCAATGTGTGGGGAATAATTTGATGGTCCAGGATTTCGACTTTGATGATCATGTTGCATCTTGGAATGATTTTATTTCTATGTACAATATAGAAAAACAGCAAAGTTTGAGGTTGGCTGTTAAACGTAATGAGTCAATTATCAACCAAAACAGCTTCATGAAAATGAAAGTCAAGTATGCAACTAAAGCATTCAGTCACACAGTTGCTGCTGCACGCTGCAGTTGTTGCTGCTGCTGCTGCACGTTCGTTTGGGAACAATGCCTTCCTCTGCCTTAGGGACTGCAAAGTTATTGAGCAATTTGGTAAACTTTTTGATTGCTTAAACAGCTCGAATCTCCATTCAAAAAAATTTATCGCTCTGCCATTACCTTGACTCTCCTCATGTGAAATTTCTGAAAGAGACTTTGGAACTCATTAAAAGAATCAACGTTAAAACTAAGGAGGGGCTATGTGTGACAAAGAGAGTGAAGTGCCTATATGGGTGGCAAATTTCAATTTCAGCGGTCATAGGACTAAGGGAAAGAGAGCATGGTTTAGATGGGATTTCATTTCTGTTAACCCGTAGATTGAGTCAGGACCCACTGGAGAACTTCTTTGGGGATATTCGCAAAAAAGGTGGAAATTGCGACCATCCTTCTCCCATAACCTTCCAGACTGCGTTCAAAAAGATTCTTTTGACCTATTTGAGGAATTAATTTGAAAATGGAAACTGTTTAACTGATGTAGTTTCATTTACCACAAATATGAATAGTTTCACCAATTACACATCTAGGGGTACCACCAATGAACTACCTATATTGCGTGTGGAGACCCATGACTATCGCCAGAAGCTGCTACAAAAGAATGCTGAAGATTATGTTTCTGGGTATGTTATGAGAAAATGCCTTCAGCAGCATACTTGTGAATCATTTGTTCGATACTCCCACAAAAATGATATGATGGTCGATCCTTCCCAAATGTTTTGCCTGAATAAATCTTTTTCTGCAGATTCTTTAGAAGGGTTGTCAATTCCGAGTACGTTGATTGTGGATTTCATATCTGAGATGAACACTATTTCTGAGAGAGAATTCCCAAGAATGTTTTTGGACTCAGGGTTAGGGCACAAAATGTTGAATGCAATGGAAGGCATATCATTTTAGTTACCCTGCCGACACTTTCCCCTGTTGTACGGCAGAAAGCTTTTCATTAGAATGAAGCTCTATCATTCTTTTAAGATAATGAACAGAGGCTTCCAGGGTATTAACAGAAAAATTAGAAAGAATGACAAGGTGAATGCTGTACATATTATGTAGCAACCCAAAAAAATGTTAACTCCTGAATAATGCTTGATTTTGTGATCAAAATAAACTTATTTTGAAACTTTGTACCGATCGGTTTGGAATTACAGAATGACCCCCCAGGGGGTCTATGCTCGAAATTTTAGCCGTATGCGACTTCGCAGTCGTGTGCGAGTCACGTGGTACGGAGCCGAGCGCTCCGGCCATTTGGTATGCTCGAGCTCCGTGGAACCGAATGTGACGGTCCCGTGTGCGACTCCAGCCGAATGCGGGTGGTTGAGTGGTGGAGACCCCTCGAGTTACCCTTCGTGTTTAAGCCGAGTGGTTCGTGCTCATCAACATGGCGGACGAGTTGCTGCATGTCCTCGCAATCGGAGAGCTAGAAGAGGCGGGAAATGAGGTGCTTAGAATCCCACGAGTTCTCTAGTTTAGGAAAAATCCGTTTCAATTAGAAGAATAGTAATAACGTCTACCGTTTTCAATCTTGTTAATTGGCACTATCGGAGCCATTGACGGTACACATGTGGCCTTTCTTGCTCCAATTGTGGACCATCCAGTGTACAGAGAACGGGATTACATTAATCATAAGAGTTATCATTCTATAAATGTGCAACTAGAAAGATATTTTTTCATATTTTTTTTACATGCCCAACTATTCTAAGAGTGATTTTAACATATATATTTATTTTTTTGTAGATTTGTGATGCTGACATGAAAATACTCAATGTAAACGCTCGCTACCCCGGTGCCACCCATGATGCGGATCACGGCCCACAGCCCGCAATTATTAGGGAGGACGGCCGCACACATTTGTGCAATGCGTTTCAGTTCACAAAGAGCATACTCCGCGAAATTAATGAATATTTTAAAGATCGTTCCGAAGCGTCTTGTGCGTAACTCACTATAATCTCTTGACCAGGGAATAGTGAAAAGGGGGCCACAGCCCAGAGACTGAGACGAACCACAAACAGAACTCACTCAAAATATAATAAAAAATACACTGGACCGGGACTGAATATTTTCTATTGTTGTCGCCTATTGGCGAAACTTTCCCTGTGTGTGTATGTGTGTTTATATATATATATATATATATATACATATATAATGTGGGATCAGGATTTTGCATTATGCTTTTCATTTGTTTGGTTGGGCAAGGCGCCATGTTGTTTTACGAAGAGAGGGGAGTTGTACAATGGCCGCTGTACGAGACAGACTTGTATGGGCGAAGTCGCTCCTTATTATTAAAAGGCGTTTCTCTTCATAGTCCTCGGATTTCATTTCTCACACCCCATAAATATATATATATATATATATATATATATATATATATATATATATATATATTTATTTATTCATTTTTTTATTTATTTTTATGAATCTTCCTATACCTTTCGCTGAAGAAGGTGGCGGCGATCCACCGAAAAATTTACAACCCGTGTGAGTGTCTTTTTATGTATTTTCATTTTAGTCACACTTGCGACAAAGTTTTTTTATATATTTATATATATATATATATATATACAAATAAATTCAAACTTACAGGAGGTAGGACAAAGAGGAAAAGATAAAGAATTCGTTCTTACGGGAACGTTTCAAACCAGTTGGTCCTTCGTCAGCTGCACGCCTGTGGCAGGCCCTTATATATCCTTTTGGGGCCCCATTATCTGTCGGGACCCGGAGTTTGATTCATTCGGCAGCTCTCTGCCGGTGCTCGCCCCCAACGGAGGCCTCGAACTTAGGGAACTCACTCCTCTCAGAGTCACTGCTCCCGCGGACGGCTCATCCTTCCCCTCTACCGTATCAGTTCTAGTCTTCAGTGGAACAGAACCATTAAGCATGTACGTAAAAGTATGTACACCAAAAAGTCATGCATTCCTCGCCACATGTTTTTTATCCCTTTCAAAATATTGTGATTAATGAATCCTTGGTCCTTTTCAAAGGTCACTTAGCTTTTTAGCAATTTATACCTTCTAAGATGCATAAATGTGGCATGAAAGTTTTTGTATAGTGAGACTGTGTGACTGGTGTAATATTAGATATGATTGTATATACAGGAGTAAGGACTGAAGTAAGTCGGTGCAATGATTTTGGAATTTATGGTGGAGTTGTAAAGAAAAAAATGGTGGAAAAATATTTAGGAAAAGGGCATGTACAGTCGCCGCATAAAGTCTGGCGACATCGGTAACTTCATCCCCGTAATTCCCTAGCCCCCAAGATGAGGTTCCGATTCACGGTTACTCTGGCCACTTTTTCACCTCCTTCCCACACCCATCCTCTCCATCTCTCCTCCCCACTCCTCACCTTTGAGTCACTGGAGCCACTAAAACTCATAGTTTCGCTTATTCGACGCATTTGTCGATGTCGCCAGACTTTATGCGGCGACTGTATTATTCATCGATAATTAATACGCTAGTCCATATTTATGTAAATTTCTTCTTTAAAATGAAAATGGCTCATGTGGCACCGTGAGATTGTCGAGAAAAAACATGCCTACATTCCCAAAGAAAATAATGGCCAGAGGGGAGTTACAAAAAAAATCAAATGGTCATACTCAAGTGATAAAATGGAATGATAAGCGCGCTGTATGTGTCCAATCCACAATGCACGAGGGTAGAATGGTAGACAGTGGAAAGAAATGCTTCAAAACTAATGAAGGCATTCTAAAACCGGACGCAGTAGTGGACTATATAAAGAACATGAGACTAATTGATAAATCAGATATGATGATTGGTTTAGTTGAATGTATGCGAAAGTCAGTGAAGTGGTATAAAAAACTATTTTTTCACCTGCTTGATGTGCCAATGTTGAATGTATTTTATTTACATAAAATGAGAACTGGCAGTAAACATTCGTACAGAAACATCCACAATGCACGTCCTACCGGACGAATTCTGTAACATAATTGTAAGAAGTGATAACCAATCTGTTATTTATGCTTTGACCAAAGGAAGGTGTATTGTTACATATCCCAGATTTACTTGTATTGTATTTAAAAAAATAATGGAAACGTCACGCAATGTGACCTGGGGCTACGTCGCAATCGATTTTAATCCCGCCGACCGTCCTTCCCGGACCGTCCTACCCTACTGTGCCCGCTCGGTGTCCTATTCGGCGACGTCCGGGTGGGTATATAGGATGTAGCCTGGGGAGGGCAGTTTGTGGAAATCAGTGAAGCGACGTAGTGCCAGATCTCTCACCTTTAAATATGCGGGCAAATAATCACAGGAGCAGCGTGATGCAACAGTTGCAGTTGCCTGTAGCCGAGCACGCCAACTCGCATAACCTCTCCTTCAACAACTGCTTGGGACATGCCACGAGCCATAGTGCTTCCTTACGGGGGGAGAGGGGTGGTAATCAGTGGTCCAATAACCGGGATAATTCTTGGACAGCAATATTTATTCACCAAAACAGCAATATTTATTCACCAAAACCCCGAATAACAAAAGAAACAAAAAAAACAAAAGGGATACTCCTTTTGTGCGACTGGGTATTTAAGGAAGGGTTGGGGATCGGGAAGCGATGTGCTACTTTCGACACACGGCGATCGGCGGTGGAAAGAAGCAGCGTCGGCCTTCTGATCGTTTTCCGGAGAGGTCCGCTAGTGGTGACGCCTGAGGCAAAAAAGCCCCGGCACGCCTGTAGCACGCCCTTATATATCCTTTTGGGGCCCCATTATCTGTCGGGGCCCGGGGTTCGATTCATTCGACAGCACTCTGCCTGATAGACCAGACTGCCTTGTCTGGTCTATCAAGTACATTTTCCTTCGAACAATTGAAGAGAGCATTAATCTTTCTGCTTGGACGATTAAGCCTAAAAACGGGATTTTTCATTGTGAGAGGATTCTTCTCTATTTGCTCCTGACAATTGTCACTAACATCTTCATCACCACCTTTCTCAATTAAGTTTATGGAATTCAGCTGAGAAATTAGGTCAACATCAAGACCACTATCATCCACAATTCCATCAGTTTTATAATACTCAGCCTCCGACATAGACTGTATTAATCCAGAATGGCAACAGATTTGACGAAGACTGAGCAGGAGGACACCGCCTCCATGTCAAATACTTATCAGAGGGAGAACATCGTAGAAAGACAATTAATGCAAATAAATCCAACTCCTTGTTGTGGATAGGTGTCCCAGTGAGGGCTCATCTGTATTTTCCTTTTAGGCAGCATATAGCTTGAGATGTTTGACTTTTGTGATATCTTACACATCATCCATCTTCAATCCAGAATAATTCTTATCCATTCCAAAATATGCAATGGGCCATCTTTCTTCTTTGCTGAAACTCTCTTTTGAATGCTTGTACACTCTCTCATAGGGATGGGTCGTTCTGGAACGATTCGTTTCAAGGGAACGAATCCGCCTGAGGAATGAGTCGGAACGAATCCGATAGACGGCAGAATCTCGTTCATAAGGATCGAGTCGGAACGAATCCGACGGAAGGGTTCTCGTTCCAAGGGAACGAGAGAGTTTCTCGTTCCAAAGGAACGAGAGGGGTTCTCGTTCCGAAGGAACGAGAGGGTTACAAAATTAGGATACTGCTTTTGTTTTGTCCATCAAATGTAAGATTTTGATTTTAGTGCGTCGAAACCCAAACTTGGGGCTCAGAATAAAAAATTGTCATTTAAAAGTGTATTTATCAAATTGGCACTGGTTAACTTTTCTTTTTTTAACAGAATGGAAAGGAAAAGGAGTGAAATTTGGAAACTCGTCAAAGATACTGGTCAGGAGATAGCAAAATGCAATTTCTGTCATGCCTCTGTTTCCACCAAAGGTGGTTCCACAGCAAATTTACTTCGACATATAAAAAGGAAACACCCAACTTGTGTTCATGGCACAAGAGTCACAACACCCTTGATTTCACAGCCTGAACCACTGCCATCCATTTCCAGGCTTCAGGAATCTGCACCCCATCTTCAAGGCGATCATAGTGAGACTCCTCAGCCAGAATGCCTGGTACACCGAAGAGAAGGATCACCCAAAAGGAAGAGGCCATACCAGACAAATTTAAAAAATTATATTAGTAGGCCAATACCCATACCAATGGAAAAGAAACTTGATGCAAAAATAACAGAAATGATTGTAGCAGAAAACCATCCATTAAGTATGGTGGAAAACAAAGTTTTTAAGGAATTTGTAAATATGTTAAACCCAAATTACAGAATTCCATCACGTAAGACCATATCTAAGACATTGATTCCCCAACTTGATAGCAAAATTCAAGAGCGTGTGAAAGAGGTCTTACAAAATATAGAAAATGTTGCCATTACCACTGATGGGTGGACATCAGTCGTTAATGAATCTTATCAGGCAATAACTGCTCACTTCATTGATGAACACTGTATTTTAAAATCTGTTTTACTTGGATGTCGTCACTTTGAGGAAAAACACACCGCACAGAATTTGCATGATGAGATTAAAAAGACTCTTGAAGAATGGGGTGTGAAAGACATGGTATCGGTAGTGGTGAGTGATAATGCTGCTAACATTACAGCTGCTGTCCGAATGGGCGGTTGGAAACATATTCCATGCTTCGCTCACACCTTGAATTTGATTGTGCAGAAAGGATTACAGGAAGTGCATGGCATTCACTTCAAAGTGAAGTCCATAGTCAGATATTTTAAATGCAGTCCACAGGAGTCTTTGAAACTGAAGAAGTTACAAGTGCAGATGGAGCAGCCTGTGCTAAAAGTAATACAGGATGTCGCGACCAGATGGAATTCGACATATGATATGTTTGACCGGATAGTCCAAATGAAAAATGCACGTATTCCGGCATTAGCTATGACAAGTTGTACCTTCAATTTATCTCCTCCTGAAATTGACATTATTGAGAAATGCTGCAGTGTCCTTCTATCATTTAAATGTATCACAGAGGAGCTAAGCTGTGAGAAAATTATTTCCATTTCTAAAGTGATTCTGTTTAAAGAAATTCTCCTGCAACACATTGCAAAAACACTGAGCTGCAGCAGAATACCTCTTCTCCCATCTATAATCTTTGCAAGGTGTTGGAACAGGATTTGTTAAAACGATTTCGTCAAGTAGAAGAACATACCATTTGCTCAGAAGCAACATTTTTAGACCCCCGCTTCAAACGAAAAGCATTCAGCAAAGAATCAACATTTCAGGCTGCATACAATAGAATAACAATATGGGCAGCTGCACATTACGTCAGACTTTCATCAAGAGTTCCCTCATGAAGAGACAGTCGACTTAAGTTATTCTATATGGGAAAATTTTGATTCACAGGTAATTGATTAAATGGTGGGGTAGGGCCGTTTCAGGGCAGTTTCCGGGTGGGGTAGGGCCCTACTTCTATTTTTCTCCTAATTAAGCCCTACTCCTATTCTGATTAGTCAAGACGACCTGGCGCCCGAGCAAAGACTGAGACTATCTGTAAGGGATGTCACATGGCGAGCCGTTACATTATATTTTACCAAATTTTCGAATGACTTGAAATATCCATTTGCATTTTGTTTGCAGCACGGTACTATTGCCATGTCTGATGATTCAGATATTGAACAAACACCTCTCCATGGGCTATAAAAGAGGTAAAAGATTGACTAATAGTTTATTTACCACATTAAGTAATTTATATCTTACATATAGTTAAAAATTTTCGCATACCAAAATATAATTGAATACTCAAACTGCATAAACACGCATTTTAATCATCATTTTTACAGGACTTAACCGAGGTTAAATCAGATTTAACAGACAGTTCAAAAATAAATCGCAAAGGCTCTTCGGAAATAAGAAAGGTACGTGATAGCGATTGCAATATAATTGATCATCTTTCGAAAGTTTCGAATACATCCTCAGCTCATAGCTTTAGTTTAATCTATTTCTTGGTTTACTTTCTTACACGGAGATTAGAGCCTTATTCTGATTCCGAGGAATCATATTTTGAAGAGGAGCAGGAGTTTCCAAAAATGCCGTCGGCATTTTGCAGCAGGGAAGGTATAAGGTCTCTGATTACGATCTTCACTCTCCTAGTGAATGGGAAACGCATCAAGAAACCCCCAGGGACGTGGTTAGTTCGAATCCAACGAGAGATTACGTCTTCCCGGCTTGCTTGCTAGTCCTGGCTCGTACTTTACCGAGTGAGGTTAATATGCATCATGCATTCTTTTGATTTTGGGTCACTCCATTGTCATATTCCCAGTTCAAGGCATGTCGCCTTCAAGGCATGAAAGGCAAGCTCAGCAGGTGATTCAATGTGTATGAAAAACCTCGCTGCTGCCCTGCGGCCAGCAGAAACATTAATGACACGCAGTGCTACAGGGAGGCAGGCAACTGTGTCAAATAAAGAGGCTCGCCCTGAATTGACCCCAGTCAAGAGGAAGTACTGTGCTGGTATGGTACAAAACATGTATATAATTATATATATATATATATATTTATATATATATATTTATCTATTTATACATATATATGCATATATACACAATACTGTTTACTGTTTATTAAATTGTGTCCCATTGCAACTGCCCTACATACGTTTCCTAAACGGTACTTAGTATTCCCTTTTATTATAGCCACAACGTATATGTTGCAGATTTGCTGGCTTGGCGCATAAGGCTCGCAGAAGCCATTAGCCACCAAAGAGGACATTGCCAAGAGGACCTCATCAGCCTCAGTCATTAAGTACTTGATGGCCAAAATTAAGGCTCTGCGCCGGACTGCAGGGCTTAAAGCAGATGATTAATTTTATTTTTTATTTTAAATTTATTGTATGATTATTTCAAGTTTAATAAAGAAAGTAAAAGTTAAAAGGATGCAAGTTATACTAGATCTTTTCAGAATTAGTAAATGAGAGTGATGCAGGGTGATGCCACCATCTACGTTGTTTTTAGTCTTATGTCTAAATGCATCTTTGGGGTGGGCTGCTAGGTGCACTCCTGGGGTGAACCCCTTCTGGGTGCACACCAATAGGAGTATGTTCATTTACACCAATAGGTGTGCACCAATAGGAGTATGTTCATTTACACCCATAGGTGTGCACCCATAGGAGTATGCTCATTGACACCCATAGGTGTACACCCATGGTAGTTTTTGGTTAACACCTATTCGACCAGGGCTGTTTCATTGTCAACCATTTGGTTTCCATTAATGCAACCGAGATTCCTGAAGATGTCTCCTGAACAAGTGAGGAACAGCAATGGCACAAGCCAAGAGGATCAAAAATCGATCCATTGCCAGTGATGGATTATATCTTTGCAAAGCCCAATCCTAAAAGGGGAAGGGAGCCACTGATGTGTTCCTTCACAGCACTTCCTGGACCCACACCTTCCCAGTATGAGGTGGACGGGCTCAAAGAGGTACTGAGCTCCATTAATTCTGAATACCCCTTCAAATATTTACTGGGGCAACTAGGGGTAAGCAGTACCATATCTCTGGTGAGTGTTCCTATTGGGTGTACTCTGCAGCACGAGCTGCAAAATATACGCCACACTCTCCGGCCAACACTTCTACAGTGGATGATAGCCCTACTCTTCCCTTAGCTGCTGTTGATGTTGGGGAATATAATATTAAATTTCCTCCTGTAAACGAAAGCCTGCAGATGTCTTTATGCAAATCCATTGCACTTGAGAAGTGCACTTGAGGTCAGTGCAATGAAATGTGGTTGAAGGAGAGAAGGCCAAGACTGACAGCATCAGTTTTTGGCCAAATTTCTAAGCGGCGAAAGTAGGTGGGGGATGCTTTCCTCAGGAAGCTTTACTGTCCTCCTACCCTGGACAAGTGTACGCTCTGCGGTATGGCAAGGAGAACGAAGGGAGAGCCTTGCAGGCATACATCCAGAGAATGGCCGACTACGGGAGCCCTATACATGTATATAAATGTGGACTTGTAGTCAACCCTTCCTTGCCACTTTTAGGGTGCAGCCCTGATGGAAAGGTTTTGAAGATTTGAAAATGGAAAGGTTTAAAGACAGCCAATTTAAGGGTAAGTGGAAGTCAAGTGTCCACATCCCCTTAAGGGCTGCAATTTAAGTAATGTCAAAGGTACTTTTTATAAAATTGAGGATGATGGAAGTTTAATATTGAAAGTCAACCATAATTACTATTACCAGGTTCAGAGACTGTTGCTGACATGTGATTTGCAGTGGTGTGATTTTGTAGCGTACAATGGGTAAAAGGTGTGGATAGAAACTTTATATAGAGATTTACCTTTGTGTAAAAAATGTTGGAAAAATATATCTCTTTTTACAAAAACGTTTATTAAAGCTATATTGAAGACATAGAGAACGAGTAAGACAATTTTTTGTCATAAACGGAGTTTTATTGCATTGAACAAATCTTTACACCATATGGATTTTTCTACGTCGCTTTTGTGGGGAACTATCAAAACCTTGATCAACCTATGAAGAAATGACCCCTATATTTTTGTACTTTTAAGTCTACTATTAAGTTCCCAAAACGCACAAATACAACACCCCCGTGCGTCCAGTTGTTTCTCACTTTTCTGCCCCGTCACACCTCCTTTCCTCCAAGTTGAATTTCCTCCTCAAAACCTTTTTAAAATTCAAACCTACCTATAGAATCAAAAATTCCACTGAGTTAGCTAGTAAGCTATCTAACATAACGCCCCCGTCTAACGGAAAACTGGTTTCTTTTGACGTATGCAATCTTTTTACCTCTATACCTACTAAATAAGCCATCGACATAACCCTGGACCAGCTTAGAAAATCTGGAGTCCGTGATGAAATAGTGAGTGATTTCAACAGTATCCTATGCGTTTGCATGGAACAAAATTATTTCCAGTTTGACAAGGCCTTCTACAGACAAAATCACGGCCTTTCTATGGGCTCCCCCTTCGCACAAATTACACCATGTTGCCTAATTTATATAGCCTATAAGACTTCACATATGACTCATAAGTGTTGACTGAGACATAAGAGATTGTGTACCACTTTATTGTAAAAAATATATATTTTGCACCAGTGGAATCCATTGGGATTTTAAGTCAAAGGGGGCGGTTGGTTTTTGGAACTACGGAAAGGTGACAAGGAATATTGGATCAGTGAGTTATGAAGTTTTTTTCAAATGACTAGCTCCGTGCTACAATTAAAAGATATATTTAACTACATAGGAGATTTTAAAAGAACTTTCGTGGAAGGACATACAATACTAAAAGCCAACCATTTTGTTGACTTACGGGTCATTGAAAACCATGTAAATTGTGTTCACGTCATGGCTCTTTGTTTACAATCATCGAACGTCAATGGGCAACAACATGAAAATCACTTTATTATTCGTGAAGAAGACAACGTTAAGTAAATCGATGGCACCTGCTCCTGTAAAGCGGGATCGGGAAGGTGTAAACATGTGACAACTGTGTCTCTCCAACTGAGCAAGAAATAACCTTTATTTTATCACTGACCTCCGTATATCTCTTGAGAAATGGCCGATAAACCTTATTTAAACTACCCTCGGTAAATTATCCCTTCAGCATCTGTCTCTAAAACGATGTGGAATATGAAAATATATCGTGTGTGCGGCTCCGACTAAGGTATGTTAAGATCAACAAATTGGAAAAAGTGTAATTAATCATTACAGAATGCCAGAGGAGGAGTTGGGATTGTTGACCTGCACTGATATGCCGCAGAAATAGGGGAAACTTTCCAGGGGCAGAATTCTGTACATGTCGACCGACGGTTGTCTGTGTCGGTCGCTACCGATTGTCGTCGCTTGTACCGACAATCGAGCGGTTCTCGGCACGACATGTCGAGATGTCCTCGTGGTGTCGTCGGAATTCAATGGTGATCCATTCCATGACAATTTGAGAGGAGGAAAAACCACCAGCAGACCACAAATGGTTATCTAGTCCAACACGTACATGGGGGAGCGGATAGGGCTGACCAACTAATGGCATATTATCCTTTAGAAAGAAAATCTCTGAGATGGTACTTTAAAGTTGCCTTACATGTTTTCCATATAATTCAAGTAATTAGTTACCGTAGTAGTTAGTTTTACAGAACATTCCACCAACACATTTGGAATTATGACGAAACAAATCTGTCAGACGACCCTGGAAACCGAAAAGTAATCTGTAAAAGGGGCACAAAATATGTTGAAAATATATGTAACTCTAGCAAGGCCTCAACATCTCTAATGTTTTGTGGAAGTGCTAGTGGGGATATTATGCCACCCTATGTTGTGTACAAGGCCGAAAATATATGGTCCATTTGGACTGAAAACGGTCCTGATGGCGTTCGCTATAACCGGTCGAAAAACGGCTGGTTCGATTCAATATGCTTCGAAGATTGGTTCGAATCCCACTTTCTACATCATGTTAGAAAACTTACAGGGCCAATTGTCCTGATAGGAGACAATCTCTCTTCCCACATAAGCAAGCACGTTTTGGATCTGTGTGAAACTCACGATGTAAAGTTCGTTTGTCTCCCTCCGAATAGCACACATTTAACACAACCGTTGGATGTAGCATTCATTGGGCCAACCAAAAGAGTGTGGCGTGAAATACTAAGAAAATTAAAGGAATCTGCTACGGGAAGCAAATATTCTACTATTCCTAAGGATGTATTCCCAACACTGCTGAAAGAACTCATGAATACACTAGATGAAAACAAGGGAAGCAATTTGATTGCTGGGTTTGAAAAATGCGGTATAAAACCGTTAAACAAACAGAAGCTACTCGACAGACTACCCGAAAGGCAAAATGTGGATCACGACGCTATTGGAGATTCGTTTTTAGAACAACTCGAAAAGAAACGTGCCGATTATTTGCAAACTGGTGGGCCAAAAAGACAGAAGAGGAAGATACAAGTTCCTGTTGGAAGCATATCTGTAAGCGACATAGACCAACAACCATCATCAAGTGGTATACAAGCTCAAAAAAAACCATCTCAAAGTCAAAATAGTCGAACTCAAAACAAGAAAAAGGAAATGAAGTCAAAAAAACAAAGTAAAAAGATGGCCTACTCTAGCTCTTCAGAGGACGAAGATGACGTGGAAGTTTTTCTCGAGTCTGACGGACTTAATGAAACCTTTTCAGACCTTGAAGAGGTCATTCAAGATCCTACGGTCCGCACTCTCAATCCTGCAAGCTCTGTCGACCCATCCGAGTGTGCCGTTGACAACTTTGTAGTTGTAAATTATAATGGACAGATGTACCCTGGGAGGATCCTAAGTCTCTCTAGCAGTGGGTCTATAGTGGAGTGAATGGAGAAAAAGCTCAAGTTCTGGCGTTGGCCCGAAAAAAAGGACACTTTCTTACGACTGGGAAGATGGGTGTTATAAAATCAAACCACCAAAAATGGCGTCCAAACGCAATCAATTCATTGTTCCTGAACTTTATGTATTCTATGCATAATCGATTTTTACTTACCTTCGAATATTACATAATATTTGTTAATTTTTCACAGAGGAAAAATGTTCCATTAAAAAATATTTAAAAACATTCAAAATAAAATGTTTATTACTCGTATAAACTGTTTAGTTTTAATTATTTCTTCCCTAAACTTATTGTACAGATGTTTTCTTACCATACCATGATTATGAATGGGGTAACATTGTCCAAAAATAATATTAGGCTAGATTTTTATGACATTTTTACATTTGAGACAATGTTACCCCAATTAAAGGTAAGATTGGCCCAGTTTTTTTTAAATCATAAAAAAAGAAATAAAAACGTTCTGAGCTTTAATTTGCAGTCCACGTGTTCTCTGATGTTAGCAGAGTTCGATAACAACAGAAAATTGGATGTCAGTTTGGTATATCTGTGTAATTTAACGCAATTTATGAAAATAAATGCCAAAATTGGGCCAAAGTTACCCCAGTTGACGGTACCTCATGTACAATAACTATACAGAGAAAAAAATGCATAGAAAAGATTTCAGAATTGCGGTCATTATAACGTTAATTTTAAGAAATATAAAGATTCAGCCACCACAACCAAGCATCCTCAGATCTACTGTTCGCCTTCCTGACAACATTAGCAAAGAAAGGGCTAAACAAAAAAGGTGTAGGGTTTGCTATGGTAAAGGAATAAGGAAGATGGTTAAAACTGTTTGCCCAAGTTGTGCATAAGTTCCAGGATTGTGTTTCAACCCTTGTTTCAAGGAAGTTAATAATTATTCATCAATTGTTCTTGATCTAAAGATGCTTATAAAAGCTTAAAAAGTTAAAATTATTTAAATGTTTGTGTGCACATTTATGTTACTAGTAAATAAATTTCATTATGTAAATTGAAATTCGAAAGCTTTTATTTTCCCTAAATTTACTGTATGTGTAATCGATGATATACGCAGGTATATTTTACCTCATATTACAATTCTGTAGTACATAGCAATTCTGACAACATTTCATTGAAATTGTTCATAGCTACTTGGTTTCATAAATAAGCCACTAATATGTTGGTGGAAAATTAATGAAAATATGCGCGTCGAACATACAACGTTTGTGCAGCGGGTTGCAGAAGTACCCGTAGCATTCATCGCACTGGTGCGGATGGCATCACTGTGATGCCATTAACTAATTCCGTAATTAATGACCAAATTTATACGCAAAATGACTTCATATTATCGTAAAACAATGCAAATGAAGTAAAAAAAAACTCTCCGCCAATATGAGACAAATTACAAAAAAATGCCACGCAGTGAAAGGGCGGAACAGAATGGACGCATTGCTCGTCGTACCAATGCTGATGCACGAACATCAGCGAAGGCGGAGGCAGCAGATGCGGCTAATACGGCGCCGACTCCGGGATGCTTACTATCCCTTCGAAATACGTGAACGAGATTTCAGGACACCTACGCATTTCGAAGCGATTAGCTCAAGATGTCATTACTGAGCTCACCCCACGGCTAAATATAAGACGTTCCAGTGGATTGCCTGTGCACACGCAGGTACATTAAGTGAAACATTCATCTAGAAGTAGACACTGCTTCACATCGTTAATCACCTGAAAAATTCCAATTTAAGTGCTGCTGACCGCCAGGCGGTTCTATGCCTCAGGATCGTACCAGCGGTGTGTAGGGCAAGACAAGTTCGTCTCCATAGGGCAAACTTCAGTGAGCAGTGTTGCCAAGGTAAGCGCTGCATTTGCAGAAACCCTTGCTCAAAGATATACGTTTCCCTACTACATTTGAGGAGAGGCAAAGCATAAAGAACAGGAAAATTGCATTATAAACGGAAAGAATATTTTAGATTGAGTTGGCCATGCTCTTGATATCAGTAAGCATTTAATTATTTTTTACATATATCTTGTATAACAGATTCATGGCAACGAGAGAGAGGTTTCCCTGGGGTGATAGGGTGCATAGACTGCACCCATATCAAAATTGTGAAGCCAGCCGTAAGAGAGGCCTACTACGACTACCACCACTCTCTTAACGTGCAAGCAGTTAGTCTGTGATATTTCTCTTACTTACGCATTGGTTGTATCTCTGTTGTTGCCATGGTATACCGAGACTTTTTTTATGTATGCCTTAAATTTTATAACCCTAAAGGTCTGTGATCATGACCTCTGGATACTATCCTTAGCCGCTCAATTTCCTGGTTCTGTTCACGATCAATTTATTTGGAATGGGAGCAGGACCAAGGAGTTGATGCAGAAGTGGTGTGTCTACTCAACCAGTTGTGACATATTTCGCTTCTCCAACATCTTAATGAAAGAAATAGTATTTATTGCTGTCCCACTAAGCTACCTTATCAATAGATTGTTAATGGAAGGTATATTTCCAGATATTTTGAAGACTTCAAAAGTAGTCCCACTATTTAAGAAGGGATGCAAGGATGAACCTGGAAATTATCGACCTACAGCCATTGTTCCTATCATATCTAAAATAATTGAATCATTAATTAAAGAGCAGCTAGAAACTCATTTTGAAAAAATTTTAGCCTCTAATCAGTACGGTTACAGACCAGGGTCTTCTACAACTACGGCTGTAGAGGCCGTGATTAATATTATTAATGAAGCTTTTGAAAAAAATCAGCATGTGGCCATGATTACATGTGACCTAACTAAAGTCTTTGATACAGTTTCACATGACATCCTAAAGCAAAAGCTGCTTAGATATGGCGTGAGAGGTCCTGTATTAAAGTTGTTGTATAGCTACTTAACAAATAGGCATCAGCAAGTATTCTGGTGTAATAAGAAATCCAATATTCTGGTGTAATAAGAAATCCAATATCCAACACAGGGATCAATCTTGGGTCCTCTTCTTTTTATCATGTACATTAATGACTTACCTTGTCATTTGAAGCAGACATCTATTTTATATGCTGACGACACCACATTAATACATACTCATAATAACTATAATGAGACCTGGAGAATAGCAGAGGAAATGTTAAACATTTCTTATGATTGGTTTAGAGATAATGAACTATTAACTATTGACTTAAAAACAAATAAGTTCTCTTTTGGACTTTGAGAAGGAAGTAATTTGAGCAAGTCAATCAGACTCTTAGGCTTTCTCCTAGACAAAAAATTATCCTGGGATAGCCATGTCAACAATATAGGCACAACACTCAATAGAGTTTTATATCTAATCAGAAAAATAAGGCCAGTTGTTTAATCACAGGTAATAATGAGTTTATATTATGCCTATTTTCATAGCCATATAATCTACGGTATAATTCTGTGGGGGCACTCAATTCATAGTAAAAATGAGCTTCAATTACAGAAAAAATCCATTAGGACTCTCCTTGGCCTAAAAAAGATGACCACTCTAATGGCCGGTTGCAGGAACGACACATATGTATTCAATAAAGTTATGAGACTCATAAACCCTAGCAACCATTCAATAAGTGTTGCAGGAACGTTCAATAACTTTATGAGTTCCATAAACTGTCCCATAACTTATCAGACCAAATCCGTGGGGTTAAATTCTTATGAGTTCCATAAAAATAAAATATGGCGGATAGTTAATCAGGTGTTTGGGAGTGTTTTTGCGTGAAGATAGATTTTATTGGATGAAAAAGTTCTGTGTTTAAAGTTAATGGTCATTGACTTTCATCTAGCCAGCTTATTAATCATATTTAACCATCAGGTATGCATATAATTCCTAAATATTCCATTTTTTTCTTTAATTTGAGTGATCATGGCTTGTTGATTACTATGAATTTACACGGTTGGAATCGTTCAAATATTGCCGCGGTACGAAAAAATTATAATCGTTAAGGTGCAAGCGTGCTACGGTGATCATCTGTTATTTATTTGAGTGCTGTGAAAAGCTTTAAAGTTCATCTTCAATAATATTTACGGTGTTAACCCGTTGAATAACTTGAACGAGCTTGTCAGTTCGAACATAATTTCTCTAGGTTGTAGCGTCTAATTACATTCTCTTAATAATTACAGGAAATTAATTTTAATTTGAAGTAGGTAAACCCGTTGTTTCCTTTCATCATCTCGCTGATATATATTGCAAAATACTGTAATTGGTCGCATTACTCCAAAACGTTTTCTCATATTCCTTGCAAACGTAAAAACTCACAGCATCACAATAATCTCTTATTATACCGTATATTATGATACCCATGGGTAAATACATCACTGATTTTACGAACTGGAGAACGAAGGTGAATATTTTCCCCTTTCTGTTATTCCTACGGCTAATATTTGTTATATCCACTAAAATAATTAGATCAGAAAAAGGGAATTAAGTATGTGTTTGTCGAGTTGAATGACATTATTTAAATAAGATAATATTTCTCCACTCCGCAAACCAGTGTGGTCGCAACGGCTACCCGAGGGATACAGCGCTTCTGGCATGGTTGTCTGCTTCCGGATTGGTCTCTGATAACGTGGGTCCTCCAAACCCACGCACTTCGACGCCCATCTGAAAGACCCCCATGCCGCCTGCACTCGCCTGCTAAACGTCAATTCGAACCAGCTAGCCGATTGAACAGAGGCGGCAACTCTCTGACCTCCCGTTTCAGTGGAGTCCGAGGCCAAAGTGGTGTGTTGCAACTAGGCTTCCAGAGGATCCGACCCCCATCCAGACCGGGAAGCTCAACCACCAGGATCATCTTTCCCCACCTTATGAGTCTCCACGCACGGCGAACACGCGGGTGAGTCCTTAGGCCAGATGTCATGGCTATACTCAGTACAGTAGACTCACATACTGTCATGACAATGTCTCAACGTATTGTGGGTTTTTTATCGAGGTGGTCTCCTCGGTGGGCTCGGGTCCATATGGCCGCTGCTCCCCATATGAAGAGATTACCCTCTTCCCCCGTGCAGGGTTGGAGGTGAAAGTTTAAGGCTTTAGAGCAATACATGCTCAGCGATGTTTGATAGCAAAAGTTGACGAACCATGGTTCATGATGGCCACCAACGCTATAGAGGTCTTGCAAAAGGCCCAATTTTTACCATAGTGTTAGCGAGGCATGGGGTGAACTACAAGTGAAAAACGCCTCGGATTGGAGACCATATCCGACAGAATGGCCACCTCCCCCTACAGGAGAACAGATAAATGCATGTATATATTATAAATTAACTCATCCGGTAGGGAATGCTGCATTCCCATTAAAAAACGAACGATGTATACTAACATGAGGTACAAAACAAAGATATTTCTTCCAACAACAAGTGATAACGCTTCCGAGGCAATAAAATGGTGGACATTTTCAGCAAGACCGAGCTTAGGCAAAAATGCTGATATTGCCTGGAGACTGGCCCACAACAGATGGGGTGACTCAATCTACATTTAAAAATGCGGAGTGTTGGATGACGATGACTTCCAGAAATGCAGCGGACTTTACGGCATACCTGTGATATAGGTGTTCTGTTATTTATGGTCGAGACGTACTCCATCCATGAGGTTTTCTGGGCGTTCTTTATCACCTGTCGTGCCTTGGCCCGTAGACGTCGAAAAGAGACGAGATTCCTTTCTGTTGGGTATTTATTAAAAATCCGCAGGGCTTTCTTCCTTAGTTGAATGGCCTTGGCGCACTCAGCATTCCACCAAGGAACTGCTGGTCGAGGTTTGACTCCTTGGGAACGAGGGACGCTGCTTCCAGCAGCCTCCAGAATCTCTGTCGTCAACCGCTCTACGTTGCTAACACCATCGTTATGCTCGTCAAATTTAAAATTAAAACATTTTTTATAGTTTGACCAATCGGCCTTGCGGACAATCCAATTGCCTTGTCGAATAAAATCAGGGTTAAATGAATTTTCCTTAGCGACAAAAAGAGGAAAATGGTCACTACCACACAGGTCATCGTGAACTGACAGTTTTAGTTTGATCATGAGACTGCTTGAAGCCATACATAAATCGATGGAGGAGCAGTCCCCGTTATGGCAATTAAAGCGGGTTTTTCCCCGTCGTTCAATAAGAATAGATTAAAATCATTTATAAAACTCGCAAAAATGCGACCCCTTCGGTTGCTCTGGGCCCGCGTACTTCCCCATAGAGGGTCATGGGCATTAAAATCATCCAGCAGAATAAAGGGTCTAGGCAACTGGTGTACAAGGGCTTCCAAGTTACGGCGGGCGACCGGTGCACCCTCCGGGAGATATACGTTACACAACGTAACCGCCTCGGGGGCGTGCACAATCACCGCCAACGCCTGGAATGGCGTGTTTAGCTGCACTCGGGAGGTGCAAAGGGCCTCCCGAGTAGCAACCGCCACTCCACCTTGGGCTCGTTGGCCAGTAGTATCATCGTGTCTAAAAACATTATAACCTTTAAAAATAACCCTTGTCAGTAGGTTTAAAATGTGTCTCCTGTAGACAAATGCATTTCGGGTTGAAATCCCGAATTAAAAGCATCAGTTCTTCACGATGTCGAAAAAATCCGTTGCAATTCCATTGCAATAAAAAACTCATTCAAGATGGATTTAGGTTGAAAGCTACGGGTAGATTAGGTGGTATTAACGACTGCGATTCACCGTTTGAATCTGTTTTTCTTTTTCTCCAAAGTGCGAGGATTTCGGTATCTGACACACAGAAATCCTCTTCCATGGATTCCAGGGATGCTGTTTTTTTACGGCCACTTGGGCCGGGAGAGGGACTTTTTTCACGAACGATGTTCGAGCACCCTGAAAATGTTTTTGCGGATTCATCTTAGGAGAACCCGCGGTGTCTATTTTCGTTTTCACCGAGTCTTTGAGCTTGTCTGGTTTGGTTGTTACTTTTCCAGGTTCTTTTTTTTCCTCATTATTTTCATTGCATGTCTGAGTCGAAACAGTATACTTCTTAACGGTGGCAATGGCTGCGAATGACCTTGAAAAGGTGGGTGCGATTAGCGTCTTATACTTTCTCCGAGCTTCTAAGTAAGGAATCTTTTCTACTGTTTTTATTTCCATTATTTTCTTTTCGTCCGTAAGTACTTATCAGTCTCGGGAATATACTGGATGTGCTTCTTCGCAGTTGACACACTTAGGATCAGACCTACATTCCTCATCGTCGTGCCTGTCCATTGCACAGCGCGGGCAGGTAGATTTGCCTTTACATCGAGCGGAGATGTGTCCAAATCGCTGGCAGGTAAAGTTTTCTCGTTATTGGGCAACTAAAGGCATTTTGTGTGAGCTAAAAGACGGCGAACTAAGCATGAAGGGTGACAATTGGTGAAGGTGAGACAGATGAAAGCCTGACCGGAGAGTGGGGCGGTACATGTGCGGTGGGACTAGGGGGCCAAGATTGTGGTAACAGCCCCTTTGGCGGCCCCTCCTAACGCACATTGCTCCACAACTCGGGGCAAAAGTGATGAACAACAAATAAAATAATGATCATGTTTTTTTTAAATAAATAAGGTGAGGACGAGAGAATCGCCCCCTGCTTACCGCACCTAGTAATAATAATAATGCAGGAAGCATAAAGTCACCCATTTCTTCTATATGGATGACCTGAAGTTCTACGCTTCTAATGCGAAAGGCCTTCACACTGCACTGGACACCGTACTGGAATACAGTGAGACTATAGGGATGGAGTTTTGATTGGACAAGTGTGAATCCATCCACTTGGCGAGAAGAAGATTTTCGGAGATCAAGGAAGACGTGCAACTCGCTGACGGTAGCTTCATTCGTCACCTCGAGGACGATGACAGCTATGAACATCTCGGCGTCCCCCAGCGCCGAATGCAGGAGGTTGCAGCAGTGAAGGAAAGGATCACCGCCAAATACAGAAAGACTCTCAGGGATATCTGGAGTTCTGAGCTGTCTGGCAAGAACTAGGTTCTTGCCACTAACATAGTCGCGGTTCGTACACTGCTGTATACCTTCGGATGCATGAAGTGGAACGTCAACGAGTTGCAGAACCTCGATAGGGGAACGTGGAATATGATGACCATCTGTAGAAGTCTTCATCCGAAATCTTCTGACGCCAGATTGTATCTCACTCGCAATGTAGGTGGTAGAGGACTAATTAGTCTGGAGTGTCTCCACAACAGAGTTGTACTGGGTACAGCTCTGTTGTACTCAGTACAACTCAGTACAGAGTTGTACTGAGTACTGCCGAGTGTTGAAAAGCAGGGACCTCCTGCTCAATCTCGTGAGAGAGCACGAGAGTGCGGGAGCTCTTCCAGGCAGCTAACAGGGCAGCGGACGAAACCGGTCTCGACTTCGACACGTCATCCGACGGAAGCGACAATGACACGCCTATCTTGTCATTGAAGGCAGACGTCCTCAAGCTCGAAATAAAAAAAGCCGAGCAGAAGGCCTTGCTCAAGGCGCATACCGATACGACCATACATGGAGGTTTCTATCAAAACATCGAAAAGCATGGGTTATCGAAGGAGCTGACGTTTGCCTTCTTACGCTCCGCAGGTCTGAAGTCCGAGACCGAAGGTTTTATCCTCGCGTGCCAGGATGGTGTCATAAACACACTCGTGTGCCGCTGCATTACATTCAAGGCGGAGGTTGCTGACACGAGATGTAGGGCGTGCCAAGCCCAGCCGAAGTCTTTGAGTCACCTCCTCTCCGGCTGTAGCTATTACGCCAAGTCAGCGTATTTAGCTCGGTACAACGCGGCCCTACGGGTTCTATACGTTCACCTTCGACACCATTATGGCATCGACGAAACACCTGTGCTGCCCTATGCCCCTGCAGATATAGAGTCCGTCGTGGAGAACGATAAAAGCACAAACTGGTGGAATTACTCCTCCACCACCAGGCAGTTGAAGGCGACCAAGCCTGATGTCGTTCTCCTCGACCACCTCACAAGCCACATTTTTTGTGAATGGTCATTATGATGTGATTGGAATTTCCGAGTCTTGGTTAAAACCTAGTAGTAGTAGTAGGATTGGATTAATAGGGTGCATCGACTGCAAAGGTCCTTTTGCTCCTCATACTATTCAATTTTTGTAAAATGTAATTATTTTAGACTTACCAATTATTATTATCATCAATGACGAAATTTTAAATTTAAAATATGTGTATAAAACAGAGATATTAATAACGTCAAATTTTTCTAAAAAGTCCAGAAAAGTGTAAATATTATATTAAAATATCGATGTGCTCTGGGTTATCATCAAATATTTTATTAATATCCTCTGAAATATTAAAGATATTGCGTACCGCCCGATAGTCATCACAGTCAGTAAGGATGTTTCACGCTGAGGGAAGAATCGCAATTTTCACGAGGGGGGATTTTTTCCACGGTAAAAAGGTAGAAGTGCGTTAGGGCACAGTTAGGCTCTTCATCGAACGGGCGGAGTGGAAGTAACTGGCTCTAAATGATCGGCGGGATAGGAAGGTGGAGCTCTTCCGTACCATCATCCGGCCATGTCTTCAGGGACATGAGTCCTGACGCTTCCAGCGGCCTGAACCTGATAAGGAGAGAGGACGAGAGAGTTCTTCCCGCCCAATAAGCTGCCACTTCTCCTGAGGACGCCGGTAATCGGCCAGCTGTCTACCTCAAACAAACGAGTAGGCGTAAGTGCTTTCCCTGTTCCCGTCACCCGGTAACGCTTCATCGATACCATGTTAAGCTCTCTCGTTGCTCCTCAAGTTCATTTATATTCGGGGATGAGGGTCTGAGTTTTCGTATCTGTAATTGCGGGTCGCTGACTGCACTTTGTTTATGCGTTTAATTATGTTTCACTATTTTCTCGTGCCCGGTATTATTGCGTCAGCCACATGCTGTATTTTCATCGCTGAAGGGAGCCTTTGCCTTGTTGTCATGTGCCATTTGTTTAAATAAAATTAATGATTTCCACGAATTTGAATTGACCCGGAGTTTATGTTGTAGCCTACATCTTCCATTGACCTGTCGCGTGGCTCGTAAGAGAGAACCTATTTCACGGCCCTTGCCGACGACGCTAGCCAGGCATTTTCTTTTCAGTGTACCGGAGGGACGGCGACCGTACGGTTACATTTAATGTAACCTTCCTTAATTTACACCTTCCTATCCCACCGATCATTTAGAGCCAGTTCCTTCCACTCCTCCCGTTCGATGAAGAGAGAAAATTACACAATACCTTCTTCGTGAGTGGATGTCGCGGAGGGTCTTTTCTTGGTTTGAAGACAGAATTGACGTTGGTTTTGGTGATAGTTTGCGTTTTAAAGTGTTTCTTAGTGACTGAGTGGAATACCATGCATATTACGAGTGATGCAGTGCTATGAAATTGAAAAAAAACACGATCATGAAGATTATTCTAAAGCACGATCTTCGAGGGTTGAGATCAGGCCCTCTATCCTCTTCCAACATCGTTTCAATCAGTGATACATCAATAATCAGAGTGATATTGAGATTAGTGGCAGCGTAACCGTGAAATAAGATTGAAAGGAAGGCGTCGGAGATCCTTTTGCTCCCTACCAAGGAAACTTGAGTTGTGTGCCTTTGACAGTAGGTGTCACCCAGACCTTCCAGAGATTTTGATGAAATTTCAGACCCATGCCACAGCACTACAGTTATGCCTATAATATGTGATTCCATGAGTCTAGGTGTGCCTTTGAAGGTAGGTGTCACCCAGACCTTCCAGAGATTTTGATGATATTTCAGACCCATGCCACAGCACTACATAACTTTATTATGCCACAGTTAGTGACATGTCACAGATCACCGTCAAATCTCTGCAACTGCTTGGTGACGCACCATTTATTTACTATGAAGGGAGAAGGATTATAACATTATTCGATTCCCTCACCTTCAGTGTTTTAGAAAACTGTTTCTTAAATATGTTAAAATGCCAATATGTTTTTGGATCAAACTCTCTCATTGACAGCCACCAGGCAGCATGTGAGAGTGCTGGCAGAGGACGATGCCTCAGTGAAATACCTATCAATGAGGTAAGCCAATCAATAAGTTCACATCTATTCAGAACCCTTTCTATAGAAGCTCATGTGATATTCAACATAGACATGTAATAGCACTACAGAAAATTTATCCTAACTAAATATGCATGTGTAATTTCATAATGTTCAACCTTCCGGATAAGCACGCTGTGTAGCAAGCAAGCAGATAGTTGGTTTGGCTGCACGCGAGGTTAGCAGACTTGTCGCTGCTGGAGTGCATTCCCTAGTGGGAAGAAGTAAAAAAACTTCACCTTAACCTCCCCCATTGTGTCACTATCTGTACAACCATAATACAATATACAATTCACTCCGAAAGATGAACTGGGAGTAGATGGCCTGGCAACTGCCGAAGCCCTAATGGTGTTGAATAACCTATTAGATAGCTTCAATGGGACGAACACCAACAAGAGTTCGAAGAATCCTATGAAGAAAGCTCTTGTGGCTGGAAGTCCATATCTTCCATTTTGGGAGGAAGATGCAAACAAAATTAAGGCACGGAAGAACCCCTGCCTGCAAACCTCGGCATCGAGGTTTGAAGTGAGGGGTTTTCGGCACCTCACTGCAAAATGAGTCAGTCCTATTACTATCAAGAATATTGTAATAGTTCCGATTTTTTGTAGTTTTGCGTGACCCTTGTTGAACATGAGTTTTAGCTATACCGATCTCCGTATATTTGCGTGAGAATTTCCCTATAATCTTTGGTTTACTTCCAAGTATTTGTCTCTACCTTAAAGTGAATATTTTTCGTGATTATTCACTCAAGCCCGGCATTGGCAGAGTATAGATTTATTTTCAGCCGATTTTGTGTGGGGCATGGTCGTATATACGGTGTCGTACACACGGTGTGGGGTGGTTATAGAATGTTTTTACTTTCACTCTTCTTGCAAATTCGCAATCAATTAAGCAAATATTTCAACGTGAAATAATAAGAAACTGTAGAAAGTCAAGCTAATAGTTGCATCTAGTGATTCATAGAGTGGTGCTTGCTTCCCTAAGTTGCGGAAAAAGAAATTTGAAAAACGGTGCAATTCCTTTCTAAATTTCTTCTTTAGCGTTGTTATCCATGATTTGGAATTGGAGAGGAAGGTGACTGCCGTAAGTGGGATGTTTTAGAAAGGAAATATAAGGTGAGTGATTATAGTACTCAGGCTTTTGGTTCTGCAATTAATTATTTAGTATTAAGCAACAGTTTCGCCGTGCTATGCTGTTGGCTTCGTCAGGCTTTTAAGAATCCGAATGTTCTTAAAAGCCCAACGAAGCCGGCAGCCTCTTCTCTTCTTTTTTTTTCCTCCTCTTTTCCGGTTTAGTTATCTTTTTCTTATTTGTTGTACTATCCAAAATTTCTTTAAAAAACAGGGCAACAGACCACTAAGAATATGACACAATAGTCACTTGACAGACCACTAAGAAATTGACGAAGGGATTAAATCCCCACCCTTTTAGTCGCCTTTTACGACAAGCAGGGATACTGCAGGAATATTCTTATCCCCTTCCTGCAGGGGTGTACCTACTCCAAAGCCAATTGAACGATAAAAGAATTATAATTTAATTAACTCAATATTTACTAACCCTTTTAAGAGGTAATAATATTAGCACCATAAGACTTAGCTACACCCTTTTTTCAACAGCTAAGGGGAAAAAAACACGACACCATAAGATTATTACATTTACTTTTTTTATAAATGTTTCACAGCACAATGTATATACTTAGTACCCTGACAATTTCCATGGACATGGGTAAATTAATACCCTACTATATATTAAAAACTATAAATGGCAATGAAAAATAAAAACTCTGAATTTCGACATCACATATGACAAATAATTACAATATACGATAAATTGTTCACCAAATCATAAAAATTTACATCATCAAAACAAAATTCTGGGTTTTATCCCATGGAAAACATTCTATGGTATAAAAAAATTCATTGATTATTAAGAGAACTAATTCCTTGGCCTAATGAGAGCAACTCTTTGTACTCCTTCAGAAATTGAGCCTCAAGCAGAAGTGTTAGATCCAAGTTATCTTCTTCATTTGATGACATTCCTTCACTAAGTCTTCCAAAGGCATAATCTTCTTCTTTACGTCTCATTTCCATTGTATTAGGGCCTTCTTCTGAAGAACTTGAGCCATCATCTACTGAAAAAAAGAAATATCTTGTTAGTAAAGCACAAAAAGAAAAAGAATACCAAGAGGTTATCACACGGCACAAGATATCACACTTGAACAAATAATTTTTAAGACTGGCAATTAAAACTTTTATTATATGAACTGGCCACCAACATCTGTAGTTATTTGCAGTGGTGTACGGACGGAGGGGTTTAGGGTTTAAAACCCCCCCAAAACATGTTTACCTGAATTCATTTTCGTTCATTTACCTGAACTAACATTTAGAATTTTGCTTATTGGGCTAAAAAATATAGTTGAATTGTCTTAACGAAAAGAGGATGTTAATTTAATTATTGTTTTCTTGAATAATAACACTGGACGGCATGCAAATTGGCCCTGACACCATTCCTGCTAATTCTTATTTAAAATTAGCTCCTGAATCCGAATATGACCTCTGTTTTTCCCCATCACCCACCATTTTTGGGGGAGAACCCCTCCTACTTTTATCACTTTTCGATAATTTGGAGGGATAAAAATGATTATTTTTGCATTTACATTTCTTCTAAGGGTTTAGAGGGGTGAAAAATTCTAAAACATGAACATTAATGTTAAGGAGGTAGATTTGGGGGGATTAGTCCCCATAAATTGCATAAAAACGCATTTAAATGATCGATTTTGCCATTTTTTTTTGCAATTTTTCATGTATTTTCTAAATTTTCCAGCTTCCATTTCACCTCATCCTCCCCCGAATGATGAAAATATGTATCAACAAGAAGTATCAGTGATAATACAAATATTTTGGTACATAACATAGCAACAATAATTAAAATATGTAGCATTAGTTCGGAAGATTCACTTTACTACGCTGGTGCTTGCAATGCCTTGCCTGCTTAGGCTTGGACAGCAATTCTCATGCTTTCACAGCAAAAGAAGGAAAAAAGAATACTTTGTAATTCCACTAATAATATAAGATTGAGATCTTATATTCTCATTGAAGTTGCAAAGAATTCTTTTGCCTTCATCATGGAGTTCCACAAAGTATCATCCTCTTAAATCAATTACATATATTGCAGTTGTCGTCATCTTCCCCCGGTATACCTCTAGCGATTGCAGAGTCAACTTATCGGTGTTCTAGGCAATGATTCTGTGTTTCCAAGTTATTTAAATTGAGTAAAGCAGTAGAAGTTGTTTTACTCCGGCTTTTTCCAAGTGAATTGCAGTACGTGGGTGTGAGTTGTGATTAGTGATTTAATGTGTAATTATGCCACGCGTGTGTAAAAATCATCCCAATCACTTCTGCTATGTTTGCGGTGAATTGACTTTAAAATCACAACAAAAACCTCTTTCTTTGATTCTTAAAACTGCTTATAAATTTTACTTTGCCAAGTAAATTGTGCCATTGCTGCCAAGTTGGTGATCAGGACAAGGATTGGGCTCCAAGACTTTGCTGCACTACTTGTTACAGTAGTTTGACCAAATGACTCAAGGGTACGCGTAAATCAATGCCATTTGCTGTGCCCATGGTTTGGCGTGAACCTCTCTCTCATCTCACGGATTGCTACTTAATTGTATGATTTCCACCGTCGGGTTCTCCAGCAAAAGTAAGCATACAATTCAGTATCTTAATATACCTTCAGCAATAAGACCATTTCCTCATAACAAGTCTTTGCCAATTCCTGAGCCCCCAAAAACCTATACTCTAGAGCCAGAAATTGATTTGGAAGACTTTGAACAACAGCCGGGACCAAGTGATACTTCCACCGATGACGAAGAGTTTTCTGATGATTCAACTGATCAACTTCACCTCGTTACTCAGTCAGAATTGAATGATCTCGTAAAGTATTTGGAGTTGCCTAAGACAAAATCCCAACTTCTTGGATCTCGACTTCAGCTGTGGAATCTCTTAGAAAAGCACATAAAAATCTCTGCCTATAGGACCAGACAGTCAACACTGGAATTAATTTTTACAGGAGATGAAGGCCCTTGAGGAGGAAGAGATGTTTTGCCCTAATTCAAATGCATTGATGATAGAACTGATGATGCCATGTGACCCAGAAAAATGGAGACTGTTTATAGATTCGTCAAAGACAAGCTTTAAAGTGGTCCTGTTGGCCAATGGGAATGAGTTACCTTCAGTCCTGGTTGCATACTCTGTTGATATGAAGGAGACGTACGGAAATATCAGCCGAATCCTTGAAAAAATTAACTATCATGATTATAATTGGAAAGTTTGCACTGTCCTGAAAGTTGTCGCTCTACTCACGGGACTTCAATCAAGCTTCACGAAATATTGCTGCTTCCTTTGTGAATGGGACAGCCGTGCCTGAGAAAAAAATTACATCGTACAGAATTGGCCTATGCGAGAAAGCTGTACTCCTGGTTATAAAAATGTCGCTCATGATCCTCTGGTCCCGAAAGAAAATATTTACTTGCCAATATTGCATATCAAGGACTGATGAAACAGTATGTGAAAGCAATAGACAAGACAGGTGATGCATTTCAATTTTTAAAAACTAAATTTCCTCGTCTTAGTGAGGCTAAAATCAAGGAAGGAGTACTCGTGAGCCCCCAGATTAGAAAACTTTTCCAAGATTCTACGTTTATGAAACACCTGAATCATAAAGAAAAACGAGCTTGGCTTGGATTCTGAAACGTGGGTGAGAACTTTTTGGGTAGCAAAAAAAGTTATGATTATGTTGCTCATGTCGAGGAATTGCTGTCAGCGTAAAGGCCATGGGGTGTAACATGTCACTAACAGTGCATTTCCTTCATTTACACCTGGACTTTTTCACAGAAAATTTAGGAGCAGTTTCAGATGAACACAGGGAACGGTTCCATCAAGACATTAGCAAATTTGAGAGGAGATTTTCAGGGAAGTGGAATGCGAGCATGTTGGCAGAGTACTGCTGGTTTTTGGCACGAGAAATTTCTACCTCAGGGTAAAAATGGAAATCAAATACCAAATGAAGGTACTTATGTTTTTCATTGTTCTTTACATTTATCATTTTACTCTTTATTGATATGCGCGAAATATTGAGAGCGCCAGCATGGTAGCGTATCTTCTGAACTGTTGCTACATATTTTAATTATTGTTGCTATGCAGTGTTCCTAAATATTTTTATTATTGCTGCTATATGTTGCTGATATATATTTCCATCATTCTGGGATATTTGGGGGAGGGGAAGATGGAATAGGAGCTGATATCTGACGAAAATAAGTGAAAAAATTGTGAAAAAAAGGAAAGTTGACAATGTTTCATGCGTTTTTTTTACAATTTACGGAGACTAATCCCCCCAAATCTACCTCCTTACCATAAATGTTCATGTTTTAGAACTTTTCACCTCTCTAAAACCTGAGAAGAAATATAAATGCTAAAATAATTCTTTCCATCCCTCCAAATTATCGCAAAGTGATAAAAATAAGAGGGGGGGGGGCTTCCCCCAAAAATGGTGGGTGATGGAGGAAAAAAGGATGGAGGATCTCATATTCGGATTCAGGTCATTTCACATGAGAATCAGCATGAATGGTATCAGGGTGCAAAAAAAAAAATTTGCCGTCCAGTGTAATCTAAATATCATTTTAGGATGATGCACATAAATATTAATGAACCCCCCCCCCCTGTCCCTGCAGAAGACAACCCCCCCCCCCAGAAGTCAATCCTGCGTACGCCACTGGTTATTTGCAAGTTTTAGGACAGGTGAGCATGGAGGGAGAAAGAAGAAGTCCCTGCATCTAAATTGACCAACCCTTCATGAGAGGCACCAAAGAATCCAGTTTTATGTCTCATCCAATGAATGGAGCACTGTACTTTAAGGGCTCTCCATACCACTCCTAATTGCTTAGAGATCAGGATTTTACTGAAAAACTTCCACCACTGCTGAAAATCGAACAATAGCCCTTGTTAATTAAATGTTATATATTGCTGACTGATGTTTCTTTGGGGAATTCATACGTGTAGCTTTCTTAGAATAACAACCAATCACTGATGTTGAAAAAGACATTCAAAAATTCATCTCACAAAGAGTATTCAGGAAATGGTATTATCTCAAGAGATAATTGCATTTTATCTAGTCTCACCTCGGAATTTACCATCTCAGTGTTGTTTTACTACATAAGTGTTGATTAATTATTAGCATGAAAATTCATTAAATAATAAATATTAACATATGTGGAGATTATAGTGTTATTAATAATTAAAATTTACATTTAAAATACAATGCATCCGCACACCACCCTCATAATCTCCCTATGTGCCATTTTCAAAGCCAACGCATCGGCTGCAGACCATTATGACTGCCATGTTTTTTATTAAGAGTCCAACTGAAAGGCCAAAAATTTTTCATTTTACCTTTGATAAACAAAGTTTTGAGCAGCAGAAAAATATAATATAAAATTTTATTACAAATCTTGGAATACATCCACTATGAACAACTGTAACAAAGAAATATGTGAAAAGTGCTCACAGGAATTCAGAAAATTCTAGGTAAATATAAAGTTCAAATAGAATCACTAAGCACAACTTTCAAGGGGCATACGAAAATAAAGCTCAGACTGAACATAATTTTTAAAAATGAGAAATAATGTAAATAAGAGCAAATTCCGAGAATTTAATAGCATAAAACAGAGACATTAGGTATTTATAAAATGTAAAAAAATAATTCTTCCATGAACAGAAAATTTATTATTTTCATGGCTTACAATTTTATAGGGAACGCCATTAAAAGAATGGATTTATCTATAAGAAAACTAAAAAGCTTCCTCCTGAATATACTCAAGGCGAAAGAGTCATCGAGAACTTTAGGTAGGTTAACCTCTCAAATCGTTTCAACATACACGTGTACGGACCCTTTTTTCTCTCCAAGCGGGGTTTCGACTTGGCATACATCCATTTGCCTTATACATAAATTTAAATACCCCCCAAGGAGTTAAATACAGTAGAACCTCGGATATGCGACCCTCATATATACAACGACTCACTTATACACTGATTTTTTTTGGTCCCGTGAATAACCCCATAAGACCCCATGTATTTCCAACCTCTCTGATGAAACTTTCATTTATGCGACGAACTCTACTATGAAACGTATTTTTCTGGTCCCATGACAGGAAGTACCTCACTTATACGACTTCCCATAGAGCTGCCGTATGGAAAAATTGCATATATTGATTTTAGCCATCACTCCGGTGATGTTCCGGTTCCACTCCATCACGCCTGAAACCTCAGATTTTGTTGATTTTAGCCGATTATGACAATCAGTCTCATGCTTTCAATTATGCGCGCATGTGTCATAAATTATTATTAGGATAGTAGGCATAAGTGTTCACCATACTTTTTGGTGAAGTATTCGTTGAACAAGTGTTTTCCTTCCATGGACAACGTCTACATAGGAACCTCATTTTTTATAGTTGCATCATCAGTTTACCCATTGGGTTGATATGCCATAATTAACTTTTATCATAGATCAGAAGATAAATAATATTGAGTTACAATGTCTTAAATTCAACAATTTAGATCGGAACATCGGTAAAATTCTGCTCACTCCATTCTAATTTCTCCATATTAAAATCAACTTCAATCAAACTATACGTACATATAAACATCATCAGCGCGGATAGTTCTAATTCCCATGATCGTCAGGTATCATATATCGATCGTCATTTGTTAACTCGGCAAGGTGGGACAAACATATCATGCATTATGCGGTTGAGCATATAAATCATAAATAAATAATAAAGTTTTAGATATAAATGTTAAAAAATGTAATTATGTTAGTTTTACATCATATGAAAAACATTTGAAATAAAATTGTAAAATTTAAAATCACTCCGGCTTCAACCAAGCAGAGCTCATGGCTCATTAATGGTAACATATGGTGTGGTGACTGGTGGTGACCACGTTTCTTTGAGCTCTTGTGTGAATTAGTGTGGTCTGCAAAAAGAAAGCATGGCACCGGGAGTGAAAAGGAAGATTCTATCGTTGAGAGACAAAGTGGAAATAATTAAGTTCGTCGAGAAAAATCCACACAGAAAAAAATCTGACATGGCTAAAGAACTCTCTTTGCCAGAATCGACATTAAAGACTGTGCTTAGGAATAAGGACGTAATTTTACAAGTAGAACAGAGTTGCGGTAACGAGTCCCGGAAAAGAGCTCTCATACAGAGCAGCAAACATGAAGAGCTGGAAACTCTATTAATTTCATGGTTTATGCAGGCGAGAGCTGAAAACATTCCAGTCGATCGAGTGTGTGTGAAAGAGAAGGTTTTGGCATGTGCCGCATGACTAGGGATAGAAGACTTCAAAGCCTCGAATGGGAGGTTTGAAAGGATGAAAAAAACGTCACAATTTACTTTGCAGGTAAGCTGGTGGCATGTTTTGAATACCTTTATTTTTCTCTCACCACCACTCATGTTGATCTAAATCATGTACGTCACATTAATTTTAATGATTTTTTTTTCTGTTCCCTCCAGGTTCACTGCTGGGGAAAGTGGTGCCGTTTCAAGCGATGTAGTCCACGATTGGAAGACTAACTTGAAATATATCATAGAAGAGTATGATGCCAATGATATTTTCAATGCAGACAAGACTGGGCTATTTTTCAATTTACTGCCGAGCAAGACACTAGCAATGAAAGGAGAGCCGTGTCAAGGTGGAAAGCACAGTAAGCTACGCCTGACGGTATTGCTCTGTCCCAACGCCAGCGGGACGGAGAAAATGAAGCAGTTCATGGTGGGTAACTGCAAAACTGATACAATATTGCATTCGAGTGGTTGTTTATTCCTGTTGCATGTGTATTTTTGTGCTATGGCAACTAAGCAGAACTGTGTTGTGATTACTTTTGCAGATAAATTAGCTGCTAACAAAGAACTTGAAAGAGGAAGTTTATTGAAAACTGTTGCGGCTACTTACGGAGTTGGTGTTTCTACCATTTTAGAATGGGTGAAGTCTAAATCTAAATTTCTAGAGCAAGCTGTGAAAAATCCTCACAGAAAAACTATGAAAACATCTGACTTTGAAAAAGTAGGCAAAGCTCTTCATCTTTGGTTCACACAACAACGAGAAAAAGGCATGCCTTTGACTGGCCCAATACTGCAAGAAAAAGCTAAAATGCTAGCGGAGTTGTTAGGTGAGGAAGAAAAGGATTTTTGTCCAATCTCTGGGTGGATAGGCAGGTTTAAAAACAAATACAGTGGAACCTGGTTAGGACGTTCCTCCTTAGCTTGTTTTCCTCCTTATCACGGTCCCATAATCATAGGGACAAAATACAGGTACAATTATTTGGTTACCACGTTCTAAATACTGGCGCTTCCCTGGTTAGTACGTTCAGTAACTTACCGTTTAGCAACCAGATCACCATTTTTCTAGTAGTATTTAGTCATGTAAACAACCAAAACTCCCGAGTTAATGTACTAAATATTAATCCTTGGCATTTTCATGTATATCCTTTTGCATTCCTATTTTTGTGGCGTGACATAAAACAATACGCGGTCGATTAGCGGAAATGTAGTTCTTGAGCAGGCAATCATTCATATTGCACATTTTGTGATCGTAAGGACAGTTAAAATGGAAAGCAAACGAGTTGTGAAGCAGATAACAACTGCAGAAAAAATTAAAATTCTGGAAGAAATAGACAGAAATCTACGCGTCAAACAAGTAGAATTGGTGCGAAGGTTAAACATTCCTGCATCCACTTTAAACACGATTTTCAGTAATCGTGATAAAATCCTAAGTGGTCATTGTGACAAAAAACAAAGCGTATTCATGAAGGGAAATATCCAGAATTAGAATCCATTCTCCTTAAATGGTGCAAACAAGCACAAAGTTCAAACGTGCCATTTGATGGTTCCATCATCAGAGAAAAGGTGTTGCATTTGGTTGTAAAAACGGGCATTGAAAATTTCCATGCCTCCAATGGTTGGATCAACAGATACAAAAACAGACATGGATTAGTTTATAGGTGTGTGCGTGTTGAGGCAACCAGTATTAATCTTGATGTGGTTGAAACAAGGAAGAAAACGACCCTCCCCAAATTGCTTGACGAGTACAGCCCCGATGATATTTACAATGCCGATGAGACTGGTTTATTTTTTAACTTATTACAAGATCGAACGCATGCATTTAAAGGGGAAAAATGTCATGGAGGAAAATTAAGCTAGGAGAGACTAACAGTCCTGCTGTGCTGCAACGAGAGTGGAACTGACAAGCTAATGCCGCTTGTGATAGGGAAATCAAAACACCCGAGGTGTTTCAAGAATATTAAAACCTTTCCCTGTCTATACACAGCCAACCCTGCAGCATGGAGGACAGCATCAATTTTTGAAACCTTTCTGCGTGGGTTATATGCCAAACTGGGAGGAAATAACAGAAACATTTTACTTTTTGTTGACCACTGTGCTACTCATCCCGTCGATACAAGCTACCTTAGAAACATCCGGGTTGAATTCTTCCCAGCAAACACAACAAGTCACTTATAGCCCCTTGACCAAGTCATCATCCGATGTTTTAAGCACAAATATAGAAGACTGCTGGTACAAAAGACGCTGGCCACCTTACATACAGCTGAGCGGAAGATAGGCGTTAGGCATGCGATGCACTTCGTCAAATACGCATGGGATTCCGTGGATGGAAAAAACATCGCCAGTTGCTTTAAGGGAGCAGGATTTAGACATTTGGAGCCTGGCATCACAGACAACACGACACAAGAGGCAGAGCAGACTCATTTTCCTCTAGAGGAGTGGCGTCAGATTGCTGGAGAGGTGAATTTTGATAAGTACTGCAAGTGCGACAATGATCTTGATGTTTGCCAGACCATGTCAATTGATGAGATTCAGGAGCAGGAGTTGGTGGAAATAGATGATGAAGATGATGCCGAGCAAGGAACTGAGTCTGATCCATCTCCTACATCTCCAACTCTGACCAAAACACTCGAGGCTAGGTAGTACGTGCGCCGTTATTTGACGAGTGTTGTGGGAGCAGACGACGCTTTGACTCTCCACGCGAAGCTGGATGCGAGAATATTAGAGCTCGGTACAAAAAATAAAAAGCAGAGTACCTTGGACAAATTTTTCAAGTGAATATAAACCATTGAATTATAAAAATCTGTACACAATAAAAACGTCAATTTAACTGTTATAAATCGATATATCGATCGATCTTACAATCGATCTAATGGTATTATGCCAAGAACGAATGTTGCAGAAATTTAGGTAAATACAATCATGATACGTTTCAGAATTTTTCAATCAATTTTAAAACCTTAAACATAAATTAACATTATATTGAGGGCTATTTGACCTTGCTATATAACTTGGCAAAACATCTCTTTCTATCAATGAATGAAGGCAAATCGATGTCGTTTTCGTATATTTATATTTCTGGGAAAGCTATAAAACCTAGTTATCATTCAGTTTGCATTCGCTTAGCAAATTAGTGCTTATTTTGTTAATTTTATGCTTGAAAATAGTTAAGGAACGCATGAATAAATTTACTTATGAACTTACGCAAGTAATGGTAATTATTTTGACCTTATCCTTAGCTTCTCAAAATCCTTAGCTTCCTCAAAAGAAACCTCTGCCCCAGGAGGCAGAATGAAAAAAGAACGGATAACTGTGTTTTGGGCATCAAATGCTTCTGACACACAGACTGCCCCCAATGTGTATCGGGAAGCCGAAAAAACCTCGAGACTTGATAGACATTGCTCAAAATGCACTACCAGTTTTTTATAGAGCCCAAAAAAGGTCTTGGATGTAATTGAAAGAAAAACATTGTGATTTCCACATGAATAGATTTTATTGGCAACCTAGGTTTCCTCACTGAGCGACATCATCAGGTCCAACTTGACGATGTTGCTCAGTGACGAAACCTAGGTTGCCAATAAAATCTATTCATGTGGAACTCACAAAGCTTTTCTTTTCAATTATGAAGCGGTTACATAAAGTTACCCCTGAAACCATTAACTTCTTGGATGTGCATATTGTGAACTCTTTGCCGATTGGTTTAGTAATCAGTTTGTACCGAAAGAAAGTTTTTAACTGTAAAAGGTTTGCCTAAAAAAGCTATCTTATTAATTGGCAATGCACCTACGCATCCTTGTGAGATAAAAAGTGGCAATATTGTCCTGTTTTTCCTTCCCCCAAATGTTACCAGTCTAATTTAGCCACTGGACCGGATGTAAAAGGGACATTTAAATGGTGAATTTCACTATCACACAGTTCAACACCTGAAGAGGACATACACTGTTGAAACCCAGGTCCTGAATAAAAAACTTTGAAATGAAATTCGCAAAGTTTGTTCCTTCTATGTACATATGTATTACTTTTCAGAAAAAATTTTGTTAATGAAGCCGCAATTTACATCTGTTGCGGCGATATTATATTTAATGCGATGGCATCTCTAAAGCCACTAATGCACTTGGGATGCACGTAAAATACTATCCATTCCAGCCTATGAAGCAGCTAAAGCCTGAAATTCTAACCAAAAATAATCATGGAAAATTTTGAAACACCTTGGGACTACTCTAGCATCAGTATTTTTAAAAGTCTTCAGTACTCCCTGCAATGTAATTAATAATAAAATAAACATTAGATCCTGACAGATTGAGAATGCTCCATTTCATAAGTAAAAATTAACAAATTACTTGTGTTCACTTAGCTTTCTTTGGCATTCCTAATTTTAGAATTAGTGCCTCAAAAGGGGACACAAACATTCTAACAAGCTCAACAAATGCCATTGTAAGAGATTGTCAAAGTTAAAAACAAAAGAAAATTTGATGCTTTGACAGTATAGAAGCAATGGTTACCTTCATCACGGTGGTTCCCAAGTGCCAAGTACCCTGATGCTTTCAGCGGATTCCATTTACATTTCTTTAATGCTGACTTGACCATCTTCACGTCAAATCTCATATCTGCCAGCTATAAAACAAAATATACATAAAATTTGATAACAGATACATGATTTTGTACAGGATTTCATAAAATTCAGGGATACTGAATCCTATGTCCCAATACTAAGATGCATATATTCCAAAAATACTTTGTGGACTTTGACCACTACAAGTATGGCACACCACAAGAAGTTCACTAAATTGAGAACCTGTTATAACACTGTGATTTATTAGTAAAATAAAGTCATAATAACAGTCCACAGTTGTTATTTGGCCTTTCACTTTATACATCTAAATATTACCCTATGAATTATAGCAAGAGCATGTGACTGGGTTTTAGGACTCCTGGTCTTAACCCCTTCCCTGACGCGGGCGAGATATCTCGTCCTGAATGGTCTAGCAAATTCTGACGTGAACGAGATATCTCGTCCTACTCTACTTTTTCCCTTCTTTAGCTGTTTTGGACGAGATATTTCGCCCCCTTCGTAGTAATTCGATGCTTCGCCGCTAGATGTCATGTATGGACGCCTATCTCTGTATTCTCGCTTTTTTGAAGGCTTTTTACTTGTATTATGGTTTCAAAAAAAAACTTCACGCACCAAAATTACTCTCCCTATATCAAAATTTACGCACTATTTTTTCATCCAATATAAATGTTAGGAAACGTTTTATGGTCATGAAAATTCAATTTTATCAAGCGCTCTGCCTACTACTAGGATTATTGTAAGTTTAGCTACTTGATATCCCGAAGTATAACAGTTGGAATCTTGCTTATGCAATTGTTAACGTAATTTATATAATGATTGAAGGATTGATTTTAGATTTAAATTATTATTATTCACGATTACTTACTATTTCCTATCTACTTATGAGAATTATATTTTTATCAGTTCTCACAAAACTCATCTATTTTATTTGTCTATCCTACCGGAATACTAGTGGAACTACGCTCCCTGGAAGCGAAATCTTCATATGGGATCATAAGTTCTTTTCTGCATTATCGCTAAATTGCATTCGATCAAGAAGACTCAAATAACAATTGTTACTCAGTAAATCCTTATCTGTTATAATATGAAAAACAATGCATTCCCGATTTTTTTATTGTTCATTTTGTAATACATATTTACCTATAAGTTGTGTATTATTTACGTATTTACGCTGTAGTTTTGGTATCCGTATATGCTTCACCGACCGACCCCTGCCGGACGTTCGCCGCGGCTTCATTCACGTACCCTTTCTGATGCTCCTTGTCTTTGGTTCTCCGAGGGGTCCTTTGGTATTTCCCAAAATTCCCCTCCCCAACCCTGACGTCTGGCGTGTGTCACCGTACTGGGTGGTCAGCCAGCAAGACACGGTCGGGCACGGACGAGAAAGATCACGCGCAAGGGCAATAAACAGGCGGTCGGAAGTCTTTTGGATTTTCCGACCGTCTGCAGGTCTCTCATTGAACAACCTCTACAATTTTCTGCTAATCTTCTGTTACTCAAGTCTATTTTTCCTCTTTCCCCGGGTTATTCTCCTTTCAGACCCCTCATGCCCTTTTCCCCCATACTATTCTCTTCACTTGTGAAAATTGGATTTTATGACGCTACCTCTAGGAAAACGGATTACAGTAGGGAAAAGGGGTGAAGATTTTTCTTTCATTTACTGATACTTCGCTTTCGGCGAATATGTTTTGTTTCTCCTGCCATCGGCCTCTTTCTAGCTGTCGCAAAATTTTAGGATGCGTTAGTTATTCATCGTATGTACGCTGTAGTTTGCACATCTCGAAGTTTCCCTTGAACTGGTGATATCATTTCGTTGCTTCGGAAGTTTGTTTCTCTTTGGTATACGAATCTTACCGTTATGTAGAGTGGATCCGAAAGTGTTTCGACCGTTGATGTTTCTGATGAGGAATTGGAGGATGTTGAACTCTCTGGCTCTGAGTGAAGCCTCTCTGAGCATAAGAACATTGATTCGGATGTTAGTGAGGATGAAAATGTGATGCAACGCGACGACAGCGAAATGTTTAGATATGTTGCGAATGTTATTTCATCAGCCCCTTTCATTTTTCTATTTCGAATACTGGTGGAAGTAGTGATACATATTTACGAAAACAGCTATACGATGAAGGCATCTAAAAGGCGTATGTTCTCAATGCAAACCAACACAAGTGCCCTGTATATGTTCTACCCTAGCCCACATGAGTACAAGAAAAAAGGAGAGATAGAGATAAATCCCAAACGTGTAATGCCTTCTATTGTCATGTTTGACGCTTTCCTGAGGTCAGAAAACAAACACCCGCTCGAGGACCGATGGCCTGGCGACCGGTTTCATGCGCACGCACTTTTTCGCTGAAATTCCACCGATGCTAATATTCTATTTTTAGTTCGAACATTTAGGTTATAATACAAGCGGTGTAGTATGAGTGAATTCCACGGCAAATTCTTTGTTTTCGCTTGGTAACATTAGGTAATCAGCAATATATTCCGGAAAGGAATCAGTGTTAGACCAGCAGTGATTCGACTCTCTCCGGAGAAACAAGCTCCGAATCGGAAGGCACAGCGGAACATTCGCAGGAAGCGGAGTGGGAGGAAATACTTTCAACGATTCCTCCTCCGGCGCCACCTAGGTTTCTTTTTGAAGGTAATTCTTCGATGAGCTTTGACCTGGTTCCCGAATGAGGTTCCCTAAAATAATTTTTTCAACGATCAAATTGTTGACTTTATAATTTGGGAAACTAATCGCTGCGTCAGGAACACTTTGCGTGAAAAAGCGGGGCCAAGCAGTGCTAGCGTAAATCAGTGGCGAGTTGTGACAAGCTTAGAAATTCGTGTTTTTTGCCCTTGTAATGCTACAAAGCATGGTGAGGAAGCCAGATACTGAGTTTTATTGGTCGATGAGACCTAAACTCTCATCTCCCTTTTTTGGACAAACAATGTCTTACCGATGATTCGTAAAAATAAGGCAATATTTACATTTTGCCAATAATAACGATTTTGATCCCCAAACACCCCAACGCCGAACTAAATAAAATATGGTCGATTTGCCAGAAGCTGGAGAAAAATTTCAAGGCAATCCATACACCAGAGATGGACGTTACCATCGACGAGAGCCTGCTCTTGTACAAGGGAAGATTGGGGTGGTGGCAGTTCATCCCTATGAAAAGAGCTTCATTTGGCAAATATTTGTCCTTAGTGAATCGAGAACTGGATACGTGTGGTCAACGACGATTTACACGGGAATGGGGACTGTGTAGGATAAAGACTTTGCCCATTTACCCATGTCCTCAAAAGTGATGATGAAGTGTGATGATTTGGCCTATGATATTGTCTGACGACGGATACTTTTTATACATCTCCAGATCTAGCCGACTTGCTCGCTTCACACTCCTCTGACTCGCAGGGAACACTGAGGAAAGGGATTCCAGCTCTCTTCAATGAGAATCAAGTAAAATAATTAAAGTTTCTTGATTTTTGCAATAAAATGAATTTTGTTATAACATTTTCAGAGCGAAAGTCGTCGTCATGCGGGTTGCCTAACTCCCATGAATGTTTGTACGTTTTTTCTTGATGTACTACGGACTAAAATTAATAGCTTACATTAACGTTGTCGGAAAAGTATATACATTTGTCATATAAACTAAATGCATTCCTCCTTAGATGTTTAACAAGGGATAACGGGAAGGAAAGTTATAACGTAATGCGGGTGGCCTAATTCTCTTAAGTTAAGGGGCAACAATCAGAAACTATTGAATAAATCATTAGTTATTTGGAATAAAAAATGAATGAAAACATTTTCGGATTTGCCTCCCTTCAATGCTTCTGAATCTGAAATAAAAAAATATGACTTTTTTTGACCATTTTTGTAAAAAAAACCCGTCAGGGAAGGGGTTAATGAAAGAAGAGATTAGTGGGAGAGAGATTCCAACGGAGGACGAAAAGTGGAATGTGATCTGACCAAGAGTCTTTGACTCTTGCTATGTTTTGGTCAGAGCAAACAAGATATAAATTTATCACAAAAAGGTGAAGCTAGTTTTTAATGAGTAAAAATTAAGTTATTCAAGCTTAACAGCACCAACAAATAATGATTAGTATTCACTTGTTAAAACAATATATCAATTTTAACATGAAGGTTCATAAAAAAATGACATCACGACAAAGAAAAGATAAAAAATATGAAAGTTATGGACAGAGAACAGGGTGGCTACTGATATCCAATTCTTAAATTCCCTGACTTTTCCCTGACCTTTCCCTTATGGATTTACCAATTTCCCTGACCGATTACCAAAAGGTCACCTATTATTGGAATATTTTATATCTGTTGAATTAAATGTTCATCAAAACTCAGAAAATGCTAAAAGCTGAAATCAATACATTAAAAGCAACAAGTACTGCTCTTTACATTCTAATGAAACAATACATTAAACCTTCATAAGTTAAACTCTCATCCAAATTATTGTCGCGTCAAGGTAGTTCTGGGAAGTTGAGGATTACTGAAAATGCATCGAAGGGAAAGTTAATGGCCAATTTACTGGCTGACTCCGGCACAGACACTAAGCTGCGCGAAAAATACAAACCAAATCAGGGTTGTTGGACTGGATCAAAATCGGATGGTGCGAGTGACCTTCAGAAGCAAATAACAATTTGGTTAACGTGGCTATAACCCCTTGACTGTTAGAGGGAACCAAATAATGTAAAAAATATTTGGATAAACAAACAAAACGAAAGCGCGCCACTGCGAGCAAAGACAGGAGGCAATTAGCAACTACAGCATCATATTCAGGAATATCATATAAGAGGTGGTTTGTGACCTGACTAAATTGCTTCGAGAGGGAGCTAAGGGGCCATTCAACAATTACGTCAAGCGTGAAAGGTGGGGAGGACTCTTCTTACTGTCTCACGAAGGGGGGTATGGGAATCGAAGATGATCTTGCGTAAGATTTTGTTTACACGTGAGATCGTACTTGTATTACAATTTTAATAATCAACGTCTCGTATGTTTAGAACTGCAAGAAAGTATTTACGATGAGCTAGTGTGCTCCAGCTATCTCTTGACCTGAGTCTTGGAAGTTAAAAAAACACCGGAGATAAAATTTTCCGAACAACATAGTGTCGGATTTCTTGTGATGAGCGTAATACATTGTGATCATGAATTTTAACATTACTAGGCTAATATCACAATAAGGTTATGTAAAAGGGATACATTGTACGTCTGATTCATAACTAAATAACAAAGATTCACAACTAATGAGATTCATAACTGAATATTCCACGAATTGATGGGGCTTATTCCATGCACGCCAGCGACGGACATTAGTTTTAGTTGGTGAAATAAAGGTCGAAAAAGACTGGGCGATAAACGAAATGGTAGAAAAATACATAACTAGAATTTCCTATCCCAGTTTCTCCCTGACTGTTACGAGAATTCCCTGACATTTCCCTGACTTTTCCAGAAATTCAAAATTCCCTGACAATCCCAGGTTTTCCCTGACGATTGCCACCCTGTAGAAGATCTGGTACTTTTCCAGTGAATCTGTTGAATCAAAGCTTCTCGGGTTTCCAACTGGGTGAGAGGATCCATATTGTCCATGCTGGAAGTTCCAATATTTGCTACGCACACTGTGCTGCTAGTGCCATCTGTCGCTACTCAGATGTAACGACTTGTAAACAGTTGAGTGCATAAAAGTGGGTTGACAAGTAACTCGCCCACGAGAATGTATTTGGACACCAGAGTGAGTGTACCTTTATTTTTAGACTCCCAATAACCTTACACTGTGCCAATAGGATTATGAGCCCAGTTCAACTAAAATGTTAGAGGAAGAAGTATTTTCTTAAATTAAATGCGAATTTGACTTGATATCATGCGTATTGACCGAGTGTCGTGCCATGTGTGTCGATATAGCAGTTTAAAAATGGAAGAAGAGAGTTATAGAATCCCATTGTTTGACAGAAAAACTTTGATGACTGGAAATTTAGAATGAAAATTTATCTGAAAGAGAAGGACCTACTTGAACATTTAGATCGCCCATTACGAGAACAGTTAGGCGAATATACGGAAGCTGAGAGTGATATGTCACTGCAAAAGAAAAGTAAAAAAGAGAAAAGTGAACTAATTACAAGAATGGACAGAAAGTGCATGAGTGCCACAGTGCAGAGAATTCAAGATCGGCAACTGGAGATAGTCAAAGACTCGGACACTGCATTTGACGCGTGGAGAGCTTTGGTGGAAATATTTGAGAGGACAACGGCAACTTCCAGAATCACATTAACTAATAGACTACAGAAAATATTTCTCCGTCCTAGTCAAGAAATTTTTCTTAAGTACTGCCTAAAACTTGATCGTCTTGTTCAGGAATTGAGACAGGCGGGAGATCGGATAGATGACCAGGGGGGGCTGTAATACAGTTTTTCATGCTCATGCCCACAGAGCTTGAAAATGTCGTCATTGCTCTGAGGACAATGGCAGCAAAGGAGTTACGAGGAGGAACAAGAATTCGAGGCAATATGGCGGCTCCATTGCTTTTTCCGGCTTCAAGAAGACGTTTGGTGAGAGCAGCACCAGAGGCGGAGGCTGCGGAGCTCGAGACTTCACCTGCAACAACTGTGGCAGAGCAAATCACAAGGCAGTGGATTGCTACGAGCCTGGAGGAAGGGCGTTCCGGACATCCCATACCAGCCGGGGTACAGCTTTCAGCTGGAGACATCAAGGTGGCCACGACTGGCTCAAGAGCAGCAACAGGCGAGAGGCAAACTTCTTCAACAACAACTACATGCATGAAGAAGATACCAATAATATAATAATAAGCTGTTGAGGCAGTCAAGAGTGGAAGGATGACTCTTCAGGCTGCATTTAAGGAGTTTGCCGTGCCATTGACCACTGTCTTCGACAAATTGAAAAACAAACACCCAAGAAAATCTGGGGGGCAATCTGTGCTGTCAGTGAAAGAAGAAGACCAACTGGCGAAAGGGATTCTTAGATGTGCCAAATGGGGGACTCCCTTGCAAGCAGTTGACTTCCAGTTGGTTGTTCAGGAGTTTTTAAATAGAACTGGCCGACGGGAAAAGAGGTTCAAAGACAATTGTCCAGGCATTGAATGGGTGCGTGGTTTTATGTCGAGACGGAAGGAGCTTACTGTGCGTTTTGGTGAGAACATTAAAAGAGCTCGGGCTGCAGTGACGAGGAAGGTGCTCAAGGACTATTTTAATAACTTGGAGATTGTTTTGAATGGCATTCCTCCTGATAATATCATTAACTATGATGAGACTAACTTTTGCGATGATCCCGGCAAGTCTAGGGTTATTGTAAAGAGGGAGGTCAAACACCCGTTAGTCGTAAAGGACACTAGTAAAACAAGTGTCACTGTGATGATTGCTGCATCGGCAAGTGGCGAGTTGCTTCCACCGTACACAGTGTATAATGCAGTGCATTTGTACCCTACTTGGGTGAAAGGTGGCATTGAAGGTTCAAGATACAATAGGAATGTAAGTGGATGGTTTGATATGACAGCATTTGAAGACTGGTTCATGACGATTTGTGTCTTTTTTAAAAAAAGCAAGGGCCAAAACTTATGATTGGAGATAACCTTTCAAGTCACCTCCCAATTGAAATGATTGAAATTTGCAACAAAATGGGCATTAGCTTTGTAATGTTGCCTCCTAATGCTACTCATTTATGCCACCCTCTTGAAGTTGCTTTTTTTAGACCACTCAAGATCGCTTGGCGGAAAAAACTAAATGAATGGAAACGAAAACATTTAGGAGTTCTTCCCAAAAGTGAGTTCCCTATGCTGTTAAAATCTACGTTCGAGTCGTTAAGAGAGTCTTTGTCGCACAATATCCATGCTGGATTTAAAGCTGATGGAATTTTTCCAGAACGGAAGAAAGTTCTCAAAACGATGACGAGGCCAACGTCCTTCCGTCATCTGATAGAAGTGGCGACAAAAGTAATTTTGAACTTCCCAGGCATTCCCCGTCTGTAAATTCTTATTTATTGATAAAGTTTCATACTGATAAGAATGATAGAATTTTCATTGGAAAATTAATGGAAGTTTGCTCCAAAAATAAATTACGTGTCCAGTGCCTTAAAAAAAAATTTTCCATCAAAGAGACTTTTTTTAACATTTCCTGATGTTGTGGACGAGTGCTTAGTGCACCGCATGCAAATTGTCTGTCAGCTCGACCAACCCAAGGACTTACGACGGGGTTGATTAGTTTTCAGGGATTTAGAAAACATAAACGAAATTGATGTTTTATAATTTATCCTGTTTGTATTTGAAAAATGTGAGCTCTTAAATTTGATTATATTTTGTCACTTGGAATCAAGAAGTTTTGCATTTATTGAGTGTGATTACTGGTCCATTATGTTTTGTACAAGCTGCTATAAATAGAAATCATTTCTCCATCACTGAGTAGTTCTTTATTATATTCAAAGTAACACCTTCCCAAACATTTAATTCCATAATGTGTTGAAAATGATAATATGAACGAACCTATTCTTCTTAAAATTTTTGAAATAAGCTGAAGCTGACGATTGTAACGAATTACTTTTTCTGCATTACAGAGCTACGATTTTTTACCCTTATTTGGATCATATGATCCCTTCCCTGACTTCGAGGTTCAAGGGTGAATTTTTGAAGAGTCTACCTCTGGAAGGGCTGATCCCAACGCTCCATACCAAAGTACCCGTAGACGAAATCTTAAAAGCTGCACAAGTATACGAAGGAGATCTATGCGGCTGCAGCGAGACGGAGCTGAAAAATGGAATTCTCCTTTGGCACAAGCCCCCCCCCACTCTCCTGTTGTTCATGCAGAGATTTCTTTTTTTAAAAAAAAAAAGCTGTGAAACTTGTTATTAATTTATTGTCATGGACTACCTGTGATTTAAGGTTGATTTTAAGGAAAGGTAAGTAAAAGCAAAACTACTCTTGTAGCTATGATTATATGTCATTCACCATAGAAGAGAAGCCAGGCTGCACCATGCTGAACTCGCAACCATTTGCAACACCGAGTGTGCCGTGGCAATGTCAATCCCGCCACATCATGTCGATCATTGTCTACGTAGACAATGCCAACCCACTCACACCCCCAACGTGGACCTTCGTTGACAACCCTCATACCCCCCACCCCTGTTTGGTGTCTATGTGGATTATGGATAGCCCATAAGCACCAAGGTTTATGGGACTCAGAACTCCGAAAAGTGACTTCTTCCCCTTAGAACACATGCCTAGGTTAGCTATAGCTTGGGATGGGAAAATTGGACTCTGACAGGCTGTAGTCATGCAAGTGAGCATCAGCTACCTCAAGGGGAGCCTAAAAAGTTAAAATCACATGAGGTTATTTTTACCGATCAGCATAGCCTCAGATTCCTCGCGATGATCGTATTATGTTGTGATCATGAAGAAAATCACTTACTGCAAGGCAAATACAATAAGTCCGTACATAGTAAAAACTTGACACATTGTGAGTCTAAGAAAAAATTCACTAATAAACAGATGCTAATTTAAGTTGGTGAAATATTTCAGAGAAGTTAATGGAATGAACAATCACCCAATAAAGGAAGTGATAAGAAAAATTGAGAATTTAAATGAGACTTTGAGAAAGCATGGCATTGAAACCAAACCACAACTACGTTGAAACTGAACATGAATGGATTCTCAGTCACTTACAGTTGTCCAATCAGGCTTCCCCATCCAGCAGCACAGATAAGTTGTGCTCTACCATATCATACAGAAATTGATCTGTGAAATTTCACACTTTTATTCACTTACAGGTGATTCCGTAAAGGTAATTCTGTGGCTAGTCATGTTATTCTCAAAATTACCAATAGATCGATTAAAAGATTTTAGGCTTTCCCTGCGAATAATATTAGTAAAATCTTCTCGGGTTTGCCACCGGGTAAGGCTTTTAAAGGCCAACGTTTCGACGAGTGACTCCCTCATCGTCATCAGGGCTGAGACTGATTGCCAAGTTGGTCCATGCCGGAGTTTTTATAGCTGGCCAATGGCGGTTGAAAAACCCATTGTTGACTGGCTCGTTCAAGGCGGTTTGAATTTGAATTGTCACTGCGACCGTTTAATTTTATTGATGGAGACCGCTAATTTTTTATTTTATTTTATTTTTATAGAGACCGCTACTCAATAAAATTAAACAGTCGCGGTTACAATGCAAATTCAAACCACCTTGAACGAGCCTGTCAACAATGGGTTTTTCAACTGCCATTGGCCAGCTATAAAAACCCCAGCATGGACCAACTCTGCAATCAGTCTCAGCCCTGATGACGATGAGGGAGTCACTCGTCGAAACGTTGGCCTTTAAAAGCCTTACCCGGTGGCAAACCAGAGAAGATTTTACGAATAGATCGATTATTTCCCATTTCTGTCCTTTATCAAATATGTAATTAAATGGATAGTGAAATTACCATAAGTTCCTTTCAAGGAGATGAGGCGCTCCAAACTAGTGCCATAGCTGTTGTAGAAGTTTTCTTCGCACTTTTTTAATCGCTGTTCAGCATCAGGAAGATAAGCAACACTCCTTTCACACAGGTAACACCACACAATATCCAAGTTGAGGAGTGCATAGTTATCGACAGATTTCAGGAGAGTGGAATTTCACAGGCTGAAATAGAAATACAAATGGAATCATAAAAAGACAAGATATATCAAAAAACAGCCACCATGAGATGAATGGATAAGCAATTATAAATCAATGGAAAATTTTAAGCTTCAATGAAGCCCTAGTTCCAAAATACAAGTTTCTCTTACACATGTTTTTATTAAATTCAAGCAAATCCTTGAAGCCAATACTCTAGCAACCTTATCAATCACATTTCCTAGCTAGGGTATATATGTATATGGAATTCATTACTGGGCCCAAATAATTCCCTAACATTCATCAAGTCAAAACATAATTTTACTAACATTATTTTCAGACAAAAGTACCTGAACTCATTTTCTGCTTCAAGGAAGAACAATAGTGCCTATAAATAGTCCTCTAATTTTAAGGCAGCTTTTCCTTTCTCATTCAGTGCCATTGCCACTGATAATGCTTGGCTCCTTTGGAAGGTTAAAAACCTTGCCTGATTGGTCTGCCACCTATAAGAATAAAAAAAGCCATGTGTTCTCAATCAACTGTATGATTCCTGAAACAAGAATATCCTATTAGGCTTAACATGTACAGGCACTCCTTACGTAACAACTGTGTTATACTTTATTTATTATTATTGAACAGTTACAAGTAGTAAGCGAATAGTTTCAGGCTTGACTTTGTGGAACTCATTCATAATTACAGAAAGAAGAAAGTTACAAATCGTACTTATCCACACTTTTACTGATACTACCGACCCTGGTTTCAATGGGTAACCGTCATTTTCAAGGTGTCGAACACCAGCAAAGCACCTATATAATTTAATTTATGTATAGATATATATGTTCTATAAATTAAAACTTACAGGAGGTAAGAGAAAGAAAAAAAGATAAAGAATTTGTTCTTACGGGAACATTTCGGACCAGTTGGCCCTTTGTCAGCTTTAGAAGTGCACAGTACATATATATATAAGGGAAGAGGGAGAGAAAATAGGGGACTTTCTTCTTTCTGTAGCTACAAGTAGGCCATTGGCCTGGTAGTACCAAAAAAATCCTATTAAATACAGCCCAGGTAAATATTCTCCAGTAAATGCTGAATTTCCAATATCATTTTCAGGTTTATGCACATAAATTAATGACAGCTCACTTTTAAGAGACAACATATAGCTCCCAGAAAGTGCATTGAAATGCTTCTTCGGCAAAGCAAAACTACAGAGAATGTCATGATAGGTAAATTAATAAGAACATGGTGATTAATTACATAATGTTTTTACCTAGTACATATTCAATATGTACTTCATGATACTGAAAGAAAAGATAAACAACAACGATGCAAATCCTCTTGTTATTGTTCAAATTAACTCTTATGATTGAGAGAAGAAAATCCCATGTGTGCAGATGATGTTCCCAGTTACGATGCAAATGATCACACGATACAGAAAATTATAGCTTTAGCTATAACTTACCCTGTCATTTGAGCAATTGCTAAAAGCATAGCTCAAAGGATTTCTGAAATGGGATGGGAATGAAAAATCATGTTTAAAGAAGGGAAGCCTACTTCAATGAGATAGAAGTTGACAAACGAAGATAGCAGTACTTTGGCCATAAAAAAAACAATCCTCAATGGCACCACCAGCACAACCCAGCCCCCATCTTAAGCCCATTTCACACGATACTTGATCCAGCACAAGACCTAGTATGCTAGCTGGTACTTGATATTGAAGACAGAACCCAGTATGATAGGTTTCACACTATCATTAAACTTGTGCTTGCGATGTAGCGGTACTGTAGTCCTCTGCTGCAAACTGTAAAAAGAAAATGTAAAATTGGCATGAAAGATGGTGACTTTTGGTTGCTGCAGTAATAGCAGGGAATGTCAAGACATTTTCACCGCACCTTAATTTCACCACCAAATAATGCGTAACACCCGCGATAGTGAGGCGCTGATTTAAAAAATTGAAGACCACACTGTGACTGTAAAAGCTAACGTGATTGGTCGACGGTTACTAGGTCCTACTGGGAGCTAGTAGCAACCTAGTACCGCACCAATTACGAAATCAAGTAGCCCAGCGAGTATAATAGCTATCATGCTTGTTAGCCAGCATGCTAGTTCTATATCACTGTACTGTAAAACTATCATACTAGCGAGTATCCTCTACCTTGTGCTTGATCAAGTATCGTGTGAAACTGGCTTTAGCACACCCTACTGTGACAGGGTTGTTCTAATAGTATTGAAATGGGCTGCATAGGAATGAAGTCAATGGGCTTTATTGGAGTAATTCAGAAGAGGTAAGTAAAATTATGTATCTAGAGTAAGTAATCCACAAAATCAACACATTTTCCAATTCTCAGATAAAACATTAAACAAATGAACCTACGGCCGGATGCATACGAAAAAGCCTTAATAACATCTGCTGCGTTAATAGATTTAACCTTTTCACTGCTAAGCTTCATGAGTGCATGCGTAGCATTGATGGCACTGCTATGCCCAAATGCATATATGTGTGCATAGCAGTGAAAGGGTTAAACAGAAATTGCCATCTGTATTGAGTACGCCATTAGTTTTAACCTTAGAAAAACGTTCATCGTTGATTTAAACTATACAATGATCCAAATGATGCAGAAAAGCTAAAAGAGAACATGAAAAATTAAATCATTGAAACAATTTTACACACCTGAAGATATGACATATTATCGTCATTTCTCCCACATGCCAGTAGCTGAGTATCAGCCTTAATGGAGTTCAAGTACGTCTGTCTTTTTTCTTCATCCTGGAGATATGAAAATTAAAGAAAAATATATAAATAATTGAAGATGACCAAGCCGAAATATCACTACAGAGAGACACTTTGTGGCCTTGCCTAGCTAGTAATATAAGGCGATAGAAGAAAACCTTACAACTAAGACGGATTGAACAATAAATGAATTAAAGTCACACCATTGAGATAAAACTACAAAATAACTTAAGATATAACAAAAGAAAATATCACTTTCTTGAAAACTTGAAGCAGGAAGTGTATTTTTACCTGCAAGTCTGAATGAGATTCATCCAACTGAAGAGCCATCAACTGCATTCCATTACGGATGGACTGTGAACATAACTGGTCATCGTCTTTTAAGACTTGACCATTTGAAATTAGTTTCAACCTGCAAAGATTTAAGTTTGCATCATTTAGTTATTAGTCAAGCACTCCTACCCAAGACACACAAACGTATGCGAACTTACTGGATCGGATCAATATTAAGTTTTTCAGACAGATCTAACTTCAAGGCTCTTTCATTTTCAGATAAGGGTATTTCTATTGATTGCACAAAAGCTGCCTCTCTTTGAATAGCAGAAACCCTAACTTTCAAGGTAGCAATCCCTTTTTTTTTAAACTTTTCTCGAGCCACTATATTTTCTAGAGCATTCGTCTGTAAGTCTTTCAAAACGGGTAAGATACCTGACGATTCAATCCTGAGCTCTTCACTCAAATTGAGAGCAAATAGGTCCAAATAATTCAATGATAAATAACACGGCTAGTAATACCTAAGGATAATGTTGATTACGACATCATCTGTCCGAAAATACCATGTCTTTGGCCGCCCAACAAAATATCAGTTGCAATAGCACTTAAGAATTCAGATTCCACAGCCCTGCGTACGCGATGCGTAATATACATTACCTTCAATTCGCCTTCACAGCTTCCCGTGCCTTCGATATAATAAGGTCGTGTCCAAAGTTTAATACCGTCACGCTTAAGCTTGTATCTTATTTTCAAGAGGATATCTTCAAGTCTTTGATTGGAATTCATGTTGAAAGATGTTCTGGAATGAGTAATTAAGAGGACTAAATGAATTTACAGAGAAGTGACGCAATTCTATATAAAAATAATACCCTTCCCAGAAATGACATTCCAACGAAAGAAATATTTTAAAATACGGATCAACCAAGCCACGCAAATTCCACCACATGGGAACAACTGAAATTATTTTTCAAGTCCGACGCACCTTTCACTAGAAATGACGTAATCGTATTCAAGGACCAACAATCCTTACAATAAAAGCTGTCAGGACGGTCATACATAGAAGTAAATTCATTCCCATACAAGAAAAATGCACGTATGATCACAATCTTTTGAAAATCCGCTTTGAAGTACAAACACGGGTTCCCACTACATAACGGTAGAACATAGACGACTGAACTTCACTGAAGATTTCGATGAACTGTTTCGATGTAGCTTGACAAATATTCCGCCAGGTGAGGCGTTGTCTGACAATGAACCAGGGTCGATATATTTGCATCTTCGATAGAGGCAACGAATCGAGATATATATCGACTTTGACGTAGAACAAAGCCGTACCCAGGGGGGGGGGGGGGGGTCAGAGGGGTTGAAACCCCCCCCCCGAAATTTTCCAGAAATAAGTATTTTCAAACACGTTTTCCTGAATTAAAGATAATACAATTTTCTCGATATTTTGCTACAATTTTCTCGATATTTTGCTATCTGTAAGTAGGAAAGTACTGCATCATTTAATTAATGGTGTTTATGCATTGAACTGGCAACTGACCTTGCTGATGCATCACGAGAGAGAAGCGTACATGTGAAAACAGCCTGCCTATAATTGCCTACTCTACTCGCAGCCACCCGCATAGCGCCTGTTCTGATGCTCACAACCAACGCAGTAACGCAGTCAGTAGTAAGAGGTGTGGTGTATCGCTATTCGCTAATGTCTCTCTCTCTCTCTCTCTCTGACCACTATCCCGCCCACCAGCACTAGGCTAGCGCTAGTGTCACTTTCCTTTTACTCGCCGTCCATAGAAGCAAACCCGTCGCCGTCGCCATTTCGTCTGTGATTCATTTACATCACTACATCAGTTTAGCCGGTTGGGCGTTGCGTTATTTGATTCTGTGGAATAGGGAACTTGCATATATATCAGATATAATCATGAGCCCCAAAACTCAATAGAAATATATGTTTGCGTTTCACGGTGAAGTTTTTTTTATTATTTTTTGACGTTGTTAGCGATATTTAATTCATTAAAGTTCAAGAAAATTTTCAAACACAAGTGAGAATCGAAAACGCCCGATGATTGGCTGGTGGCAAAGTGACGTAATTATTCAGTACGCGGAAGCAGCATACCGCTGCAGGGCTAGTATTTGATCTTTATTTTCCTCCATTGAAAGCCATATATTGCGTAAAGATGACGGAATAAGTTTATTGTAAGGAAATGGAGGAACCTTTGATTATTCCACAAAAATTTTCATTTCGCTTGCCGACTATAAAGGTTTCGACTTGCTAGTTAAGTCATTTTCGAGGGCTTGGTATTGAGTTACACAACATTTCTCAAATTTCATATTATTATCGATCATGTATAGATACTTGATTAAAGGGTCCACGTCCCAAATATTAAAATGTCCCCCCTTTGAAAAATGAAGGCGATGTCTAACCATTGACGATAGGTCGTAGTTATATATATGTAAGTTATAAATGTTGAATGCTGAGTGAAATATATATGGATACTTAATGGTGATCCCGCAACGCTTATCATTTTTAAAGCATTGACGACATAAGTTGAAACATTGGTTGACAAGCGAAGTAAAATATAATAATTAAAAATACAAATTAAGGCCTTGATAATGTCTTCGAAGGCCGAATTCTTGAACAGGCAGTGAAACAAAGTATGTATTGTAGACAAGACAAAATTTCCTTCATTTCAAATTATTATCGATATACTGGAATAGTGTAACCTACCCTTAATACAATCTATCCTCTCTTTAACTGCGCATGGCAACGTCTAATCACTTTTAACCATATCGGACGTATATAAATATTTATTCTTTTAAAATTGTGTGCAGACAGTGAACCCGTGATCCCTCCACGCTTTCCGTGATTCAACTGTTTTCCCATGATTCTTAACGGGATTTTGACTGATTCCCTCATGATTGCAAGGTATTTCAGTGAAACTGAAGACTTCGTCGGCGCCGAAAAATGGAAAGGTAATATATTGAGTAGCTGATGTGCTTCTGAAATGTTTTCTAGTTCATAACAATGTTTAATTTGCATGTAATCAGCTCGTATTGACGAAAGCGTATATTTATGTGAGATGTGTATTATTTTTGTAGGTCCGGTAGAGAATTTTATGGTGGCTCGGCAGTGGGTTATGTGCTGGTGAAAAAGTGTGGAAATATGGAAATATTACTTACATTAAAGTGATCTTTGCACACATAGCACACGGATTTATGGCTTATTTTTCCGTGACGCTCATCTCGACGAAGGGCATACGCTTAAGCTTCTCTACTTTTTTCCTCCTTCGGAACGCTGACGAAAATTTTATCTGGGGTACAAATAGACGTGTTTTTGCACATCGGAACAATGCACTACTTGTAATTTTTCCTTTTTTCAGTCATTTTCTCCTTTAAAACGCAACGTGGTTCTTCCAAACTTGGTGCTACGAGGTTGTGGGGCTAGGATCTACGACTTCTACTGAATTGTGACGTCACGGCGTAAGATTAGTGGGGGCGGTATTTTTTAGCCCGCGAAACTCGGAAGATTTTTGGGAGTCATTTTCTAGTGTATAAACTGAATTTTGGGCGGAAAAAAATATATTGCGGTAACATGTATTTGCTGCAGAATATAACCATACTGTCTATTAAAAGTATGCAATTTCCCTAATAGGGAAATTGCATACTTTTCAGTTTCACTGTTCAGTTCAGTTGGTTAGTTTAATTTGTTTTTTAGTTTAGATCTTCTGTTGCTAGTGCTAGTAGCCAGATGCACACAACTTCTCTATAGTTCTCTGACTCTGAAGACAACACATGCAAGGTAAGTTAATATGTTTCCTTATGTAGTTACGATACGTCATAAGGCTTTTGCTTGATATATATATATACTAAGGGTGAATATTATTTTTATTTTGAAAGCACGTTGCGAAATTCGATAGGCCTAAAACTTATACAGTAATTGGCTGCTGTCCGCTCCGACAATTTTTACTTTCCATATTTTTACAAACAAAAATGTTTCTTGAAAAGATGGCCTAAATGATCTGCTTAATATATTATACATTACACGGCCACCTTGATAATTGAAGTTTGTTGTCTGTTACTAGGAGCGGGCTAGCAGGGCGCTCCGTGTTGTATACGGGATTGGGTGAGTCCATTTGTCACTCAGTAGGGGAGGAACCATTTCAATATGTAGGCCTACCTAGATTTACCTTTTGGAATTTCTGGAAAAATAAACTTATTGTAATAAAATAAAAATATAATATTCGATGAGACAAATTTCTCTACATACAATATTAAATATTTATTAAGGTTGATTCACTGCCGATTATAAAATTTACTAAAACTAATTACAATATGGAAAGTCTGGTTTTATCCTAATTCGTCCAATTTTTTATATTTTGCCGTTCTTAAGTTATATTAGGAATGATGTTAATATGTGATGGGATTTGTGTAGAAAAAATATAGACCTTGTATATATCTATATTTTTTAAATTGAATTCTTTGATAAAAAAATTATGAAAGGTAATGTAAAGGCAACACATTTAAGCCATTACACGACCTTCCCCTATGGAAAAATTGTATAAAACCCGTATAAAATTGTATAAAAATTTTGTATACATTCCGTATAAAATTTTATACAGGTTGTATACAGTCTTTATACCGGTTGTATACAAGTTATATACAAAAATGAGTGTATATAAGTATACATTTTATACAACTTTTATACAGGATGTATACAAATTATATACAGCGTGTATACAACTTTTATACAGGCTGTATACGACTTGTATACAGGCTGTATAAGACTTGTATAAAATTTGTATATAACCTGTATAAAATTTTATACGGAATGTATACAAAAAAATTATACAATTTTATACGGGTTTTATAAAATTTTTTCATAGGGGAATGTGCTATTGCGCAATATCATGATATAATACGTCGCATAATACTACCTCGTGTCTACCCAACTATATGTTACTTACATCGCATGATGACCAAACCTAAGACTAAACGCACCTCTCCTCGCACCCAATACTGAAATATCGGTGTTTAGAAAGACGTATATATGTAGACACTTCCGTGGATAAATATGACTTCGAGAACTATAATTATTAAATGATATTTCCATGATAGTTTTAGGAAATACCATAAAATATTGATAAAGTTATTTGCCATTAATTAATGCCAGATAACTGTTATCCTATGTTGCCACATAGTATAAATATTTTTGCAATATTACTGCGTAAATCTGTAAAGAAACTTTATACAAGTTTTATACAGGCTGTATACAAGTTTTATACAGGCTGTATACAAGACTGTATACAGCCTGTACAGAGATGTTGTGCTGTGTGTGACATTATGCGACATAAATAATGATGTGACATAATACAGTCTGCAAATTTTTACATCATTCGCTACCACCTCATTATCATCTGAAGATGATGACTCTTCTGAAGAAGATGAGGGAGAAAATATATGGAAAAAGCCGTTGCATTCCCATGCAAATGTGTTAATGTGTGAGGCAGTAATAGATGTCATCACTTTATACGTAAGACAAACTATTAGTCAATAAATAATAGTCAATATTAGTTTTGCTTCCCAGTATTGGTGGAGTAGAATAAATTTGTTTCATAGGTTAATATTTTTCTATTAAAATTAATTGGTTTGAGCGGGGACACGTATCCCCTATGCTCCCTCCTGGCTACGCCACTGGTATTACTGCTATTCCATGTTAATTCTTTAGATCTTTGCTGGAACCTTTTTAAATACTGGGGTACTATAAGAGCTTCCCCATACCATCAAGGTAGATTCTCTATTTAAATGATATTCAATAGCTGTCACACTAAAACTCATGGCATTTAACATGTTATATTAAAACAAAAAGTACATTACCTGAAAACAGCATATTTTCGTGCTATTTACTAAGCTTGAACCTATTATTATCACCAATTGAGTTGTTTAAAAAAACATAATTTTGAATATGTGCAACCACTATTGCATTGTATACAAATTGTATACAAATTGTATACACTGTATACAAATTGTATACAATTGTGTACACTGTATACAATTGTATATGCTGTATACAGCAAGTGACTTTATACAGTTTATACAATTTGTATACAATGTATAAAAATTGTATACAACCTGTATAAGTTGTATAGAATTTTTATACGGGTTTTATACAATTTTTTCATAGGGGTTATAGGCTTCCTTTATTAATTCTTTTGATATTGCAGAAAATTGTAATATATAAAAACATTTTTAAAGATGAAGTTTGGAGATGCGCTCCGTTTCGTCAGCGCTAGGTAGCTGGGTGCCGTATTTATTTATATATATGCAGTAGGCTTTGAAAATATTCTAGTCTCTAGCATTATTTTTTTTAGGGGCCAAAGTAAGAAGAAGATGGCGAAGCGACCTGCCCAAGCAGCCCAAGGACAACCTTCACTTTTGACCTTTTTTACAAAAACTCGAAAAACAAGTACACTTGACAGTCCTAGTAGTAATAGTTTTCTTGATTCTGCATCTACATCGGACTCAACCCCTACATTGCATCAAGAGACTAGAGTTGACGAAAACGCGGAAAATGAAAAATCTCATCTACATCCCTTGGATATTGGTAGATATATAAACTCTAATTTGGATGAAGACCTCAAATATAATCTTTTAACTTCTTCTTGGGTTCCAGAAAATACATTCCAATTTCCTACAAGTGGAAAAAGGAATCTTCGTTTTCAAAGACAGTGGTTGACTCGTTTCCCTTGGCTGGTATATACTCAAAGTGATGGTGCTTTTTGTAAATATTGTGTTTTATTCTCCAAAGAATGTGCAGGCAAAGGATGTAATCAAACATTGAAATCCCTAGTGAAAGAGCCTTTTACAAAATGGAAGGACGCTTTGGAATTATTTAAAACCCACGAGTCGCATGGCTACCACAAAGATTGTACACTAATTGGCAACAACTTCTTGAAAACAAAAAGTGATTTAAACTCTGATATAAGGAATATTATGGATTCAAGTAGAAAGAAACAAGTGGAAGATAACAGGAAAAGACTTTCATCAATTGTAGACACAATAAAACTCTGTGGCCGGCAAGAGTTAGCATTAAGAGGCACGAATGATCATGGGCCAATATCAATTAATGATGAAGAGCCTTTTTTAAACGACGGTAATTTTCGTGCGTTTTTAAGGATGAGACTCAAGCGTGGGGATCAAAATTTAGTAAGACACACAGAAAATGCTTCCTTGAATGCATTGTACATGAGTCCTAAAGTTCAAAATGAATTGATCAACACATGCGGTGAATTAATCCAGAAAGAAATCGTGACAGATGTTAATAATTCTAAGGCATTTTCAGTTCTTGTTGACGAAACAGCAGATATAACTGGTCATGAGCAAGTCTCAATTTGTGTAAGATATACTAAACCAGAAAGACCTAATTTCTTTATTTGCAAGGAAGATTTTTTATGTTTTGTCAAAGCTGACGACACTACGGGAGAAGCGCTCAATATTGTTAATTTCTGGCGGTAAGATGTGGGCCATGAAAAGATTCCAAAAAAAAGAATGTATTAAAAAAAATAATAATAATCAAAAGAAGGATACATTTAAAAAAAATTACTGACTAATTTAATTTAAAAAGAAAAAAAATAAGAAAAAAAAATTGAATTTGGACAAAAAAAAACATTTTAGGCCCACTCTCGCCTCTTTCTACGGTGTTTATATGTATATTCATAAAGTTTAATTATTTAGCTTATAAAATTGTTGTCAATCTATCTTTAGTCTTAGTGCCGTTAGGTCTGTCACCCCTTATGGGACAACACATATAACTTTCTCTGGGCAGAGATACAAGCATCTAGACTTATGTTCATTTGTATTCTTGTTAGTGATTATATTGTTATTATGTCTGGTTATTTGAACCTCAAGTGTGTTATTCATACATCGAGAGAAGCAAGCCAGAAACTTTATTTGATTGTGTCAGTGCTGTGCAATTCTATCCCCCCTTCTCCAGTTTCCATTTTCAAAAATTTTCCCCCAGTGGATGTGCCAAAATTTCCCCCCCTCGAAACCTCGAGACTCGAAAATCCTCGGAGACTCAGAAACCGCAGGAGACTGTCGCGTCTCGCAAAGTGCCCGAGCGAAGAGCTAAGTGCATCGATCTGCCCCGGTCAGCGCGATCGCTCCGGTCATCGCGGTTTCTACAGAAGCACTCCTTTTATACTGTCCGCGCTGGTGCTGACATCTTTTTCCACGTTCGAGTCGACCTGCGGATATTCCCACCAATCCAACGTGTGATAACATTTCCCCTCTTCATCCCACTCCTCCACTGGCCAGCTTTTTCCCCTCCTGCGCTGGCAAAGTGTACCGCCATCATAGCAGCTCTCTTTGCAATTGACCGCGCCGATGAAAGGACGTGACGGCTTGGTTCCACTTGTGATCGTCTTGCAAAGACAAGGCTAACGGTATTTAGCCTACGGGCTTGTGTTATACTGTAATAATTGTAAATATATAAATACTGTCATTGAAGTTATTTCAAACTAGCTAAGGTTGTTTTCATTGTTTTTTCTCTCGTTACGCCCACCAAAAATCAGTCAATTCGTTCGCGACGTCAAGTTTCACGGGCTTGCGTTGCAGTATTAAAAAGCAATAATAATACTCGCCCGGTCGTACCAACGAAAAATTACCGGTATTTATGTGATTGATTCAATATTTTAATTAATTACGAATTAACATACGTTTCATTCATTTTTTCCAGTATTTCGGCAAATTAGAATATAAGTTCAAAAAGACACTCAGAAATTTCCATCCATCGACATTTTTAATGAACATTCATCGGGAATATACATCGGCTATTCAGTAAATACGTTAATATGTTGTATTTTACGCTATATGTTTTCACTCGTCGCTTTTTGCTGGAATGATTTTAAATCGCATGAAGAACGGTCGGTATTGTTTTAATGATGTGGTACCCTTCAAAAACTTCTCGCAGTTTCTCACTAATTCTACCCTATTGAAAATGCCCTATAGGAATTTTTTTCCCACAGTAATTTGACAATGGGAACTCAAACACTTTCCTATAGGAAATTTTTTCCTCTTGGAAATTTTTTCCCATAGGAAATAATTTTCCTGTGGGAAATTTCCCATAGGAAAATAGTCTCATATACATAACATTGAAAAAATACGCCACCACTACGATTAGATCAGGGAACCTTCTGTTCGTGAGACGAGGACTCTGACCATTACACCAACTGACGAAGTTGAAATGATCTCATAAGTATAAATTTGGCATGCTAAGCGTGACGCAGAAAAAAAGTGTGGTACAGTACTTGACGGGACGCTACAGTCCAAATACCGTGCATTTGCCCAAATAAACAAAGGGGTATATCAGGGGTAGTGTATTTTGTAATAAAATAATTCAAATGAACTCAAAGTTGAGAGAGAGAAAGAGGATTGCTACACACCTACAGAGTCATAAGGCCGTTTTACTCGGGGCTCGAAATTGCACAACTTCAAACTGCATTTTTTCTCAATCGGGCGTGCAATAATTTTCGAATTAGAGCAGAAGCTATTTTGCCACCTCGCGTTCATGCATTCACGCATGCGTTCTTGCAATTCACGGCTTTACACCATGCAATTTGAAATGCACGTTCGTAGGTACTATCAGATTGTACGTGCCCCGTGTAAAACGCCGGACTATGGCAAAGGGAGAAGAACTTCATGTGTTATGCCAGATATAGTTTGCGTTACACTGGAATTGGAATGGAACTTGGCAACGGAACCTACTATGTGAGTTCCATACCGGTGAACCATTTTTTAATGAATTTCAAACTTTTTCTTAACATTTTTTTATTGACAATGTTTTAACTATAAATGAAATATTGTAAAAACTTGTCATGTATGGTGATGTATGCATTATATTTGTGAGAGTGCAGAACCATTAATAAAATGAAATGTTTTCTTTTTTAATTTCGAATTAATTAGAATTTTTTGCACTATGGGAAACATTCTTAATGTACCTGTAGTAAATATTTGTGCTATAGAAATATTGCTAATTCCTATAGGAAACCTTTTTCCATTGTCAAATATTCATGCTATAGGAAAATTTCTCATAACTACAGGGTTATTTCTCATTCGTATAGGAAAATATTCGTGCTATAGGAAAATTTCTCATCCCTATAGGAAAATTTCTCGTTCCTATAGGAAAATATTCGTCCAATAGGAATATTTCTCGTTCCTATAGGACATTTCTCGTTCCTATAGGAAAATATTCGTCCAGGAAAAATTCTCGTTCATATAGGAAAATATAGTCGTCCTATAGGAAAATTTCTCGTTCCTATAGGAAATTTCTCGTTCCTATAGGAAAATATTCGTCCTATAGGAAAATTTCTCGTTCCTATAGGAAAATATTCGTCCTATAGGAAAATTTATCATTCCTATAGGAAAATTTCTCGTTCCTATAGAAAACTTTCTTCTACCTATAGGAAATTTATTGTTCCTATAGGAAAATATTCGTCCAGGAAAAATTCTCGTTCACATAGGAAAATATAGTCGTCCTATAGGAAAATTTCTCGTTCCTATAGGAAATTTCTCGTTCCTATAGGAAAATATTCGTCCTATAGGAAAATTTCTCGTTCCTATAGGAAAATATTCGTGCTATAGGAAAATTTCTCATCCCTATAGGAAAATTTCTCGTTCCTTTAGGAAAATATTCGTCCAATAGGAATATTTCTCGTTCCTATAGGAAAATATTCGTCCAGGAAAAATTCTCGTTCATATAGGAAAATATAGTCGTCCTATAGGAAAATTTCTCGTTCCTATAGGAAAATATTCGTCCTATAGGAAAATTTATCATTCCTATAGGAAAATTTCTCGTTCCTATAGGAAACTTTCTTGTACCTATAGGAAATTTATTGTTCCTATACGAAGCTTCATCGTTCCTGTAGGAAATTTTAATTCCTATAGGAATTTACATAATGCCTATAGGAAACCAATGGGGCATTTTCAATAGGGTATTGAGAACTTTGGTGCTTATATAATTTGGAAGCTGAGAAATTACCAGACCATATCAGAATCGAAGAGACTTTTTTTTAGAATAAGAGAGAAATATTCAGATTGCCGCAGAATCTTGTTTCAGAGTAAATGAGATGTGTGTAGAATCGTTGAGAAATAAAGATTCGTCGAGAAATCGTGAGAATAATACAGCCCCGTATCCGTCGAGATTGCAGAATTATCCAAACATTTGCCGAAAGAAAAGCAATCTTTCAGTAAATTCCTGAAGACAAGGGTTTAATTTTTTTTCAAAGGTCAATTTTTTATAGCTAATAAAAATTTTTATAGCTATACAATACACGAAGCACTAATTATAGTAAGTGTTTCGTGTATTTTAATGGGGTATCATAAGATGAATTTGCTTATAAGAGTACAACTCTTAAGATCTAAGACGTATCTACGTTCTTCTCATGTTGTAGATTACATATACAAATTACACTGAGCGGAATGTGGGTGGTTTGACTGTTTCTATCAACTCAAAAGTAATATAGGAATATCCAATTGTAATCAGTATTTTTTAATGTCTGTTTCATAAAGCATCATACAACATTTGGGATTTCGGGAGACTTTATACCTGTTGGCAACGTGTGACACATGCCATTAGTATTTTAATGTGTTTCGTATAGCATAATGCAACATTCAAGATTTCAGGAGACTTCATACCTGTTGGCAATGCGTGACACAAACAATTTCTGAGATTTGGGAAAATAAATTCACACACGTTTCTAACATATCCTCTGGCTTGAGGGTTAATATTGTCGATGAATTCATGTTGCACTTCCAAATGTGTGGCAAAGTTACAGTCTCACATTTTAATTTTTCATGGGGTATCATTTTACCTGTGACCCGGCACCGTTTGACCTCACCAATTGTGAGGACAAAAATATTCTGAATTTCACATAATTCACCTGTTTTGAGATACACGACACTATTCTTGCGCTTATTTGACCTTTTATAATGTACAGAGGTAAAGACAATGCCATTGTGGATTATTTTCTCATATTCAACTCCATCTTGAACACCCAATAAGTTTGATTCACGGAGGGTTAAATTCCTGTGGAAGCCATTCCCTACTAAACATGTTTCATCCACACTTAAAAATGTCTGCAATTTGCTTCTATTAGATGTATACTGATCTGATCCAAAAATGAGTTCACCTCTTCAGATGGATCAACAAACTGTTTCAATGATGGAAGACATTCAGAACATATGAATCTTTCTGCTATTTGAATTCCTATACCTTTGGACCCTCGAACTTTAGATTTATACTTTCTCATTTCAGATTCAAAATGAAATGTTGATGAGCTCCAAAGGGGGCCACACATTTCAACACACATTTTATAATGCAATAAACAATGCATATTAAATGTCATAGCATCATTTCCATACAGGTTAGCCGCTTTACGAACAAACTTGTTCAGAAAATTGCCTGCCCGGTTAAGATATTCCCTTGTTATTTCAGCTTGAAGCAAAAGAAAGGATGATTCGACAAGCAAGGCTAAGTGTTCCAAATATGTCGCATTCCAAACGTCATGCAAGCAGGGCAGGGAATAGTACAATAGCCACGCTTTATACTCACTTGCCTTCCAATTTCCTCGGTTAGTTATTTTTTGAGAGAGGCGTTGTACAATATTTGGGGGCTGAATGGATGTAAGCCTTGCATTTATATGTTGGGAAGTTTTAGGCGCCCAAGATAACCTCTTTGAAGAGCTGGGTCACCAAATACTCTATCCGTTATATACTTCACAACACCAAGAAGTAATCCATGCAAATAATCAAATGCAAATCCAAACAATACATTGAAGCATGGTAAACCTATGAGAGGGGATGGTCCTAATACACCATTTACCCCACCCTTCTGCCCAAATGCAGCTTGCATATCCCTTAAAATACTTTCTTCTGTTCTAAGTTCTATGTTTTGGGAGTAAGGAAAGTTCACCGTTTTAGTACCAGGGTAAATTTCTCCCTTGGTGAAACAGAATGGACAGGAGTAGTACCCATTGTATTGGATATGATTTTGCAATGCAGGTCTCGCTACCGAATCCACACACACAAAGAGGTACAAATTTACTTGTTAAATTAGAATCATCAGTCATTTTCCATGTTACGCCTTCCACAAATAATCGTTTTGCATTTTTTAACAACCGGTTCTAAAAATGTTTCCATGACAGGGCCTTTGCCATACCAAAGTCCTGCCAAAATTATATTATTATGTCTTACTGTGGATGGGAGTTCATTAACAACCAACTGAATAGGGTACAGAGAGTTAGATGTAGCACTGAACATTTGAGCTCCATCCACATTTATGTTGTAGGTGAAATCTCTGTAACTAATATAACCTTTATTTAAGATGGCTTTATATAGGCCACATTCTTCAACACCTTTCGTGACTGAATTGTCTGATTAATCCATATTAAAGGCTTGGTGTTTTAAAACACATTTTGATGCTTCAGAATGTTGCTCTAGAATTGATATTAGCTGAAATTGAACATCTAAGATGACAAAAAAATTTCTATCGCTTAAATTCAACTTACATGACCAACATGCTATGGATGGGCATTCTACTGTTCTTCTGTCATCAGAGGATCTCCTTTTTATTTCACTCACACAAGCACCACATTTTACACAGTAGATGAAGTACTTAACATTTTCAAGTGGGGAACGGAAAGTTTTTTTGAGCATGTGGCTTGTTGCCGGAAGAGCACTGTGCCCCGTAATTGTGTTCACCATTCCCAAAATATCTATAATAGCAGCATCAGAAAGATTGTGTCAGTCTGCGACACTCAGGGACATTGCGATGCCCTCGCCCAATGATACTCCTAATCTCCATGGGACTACGCAGCTGAGCATCATACAGGGGTGTGAAGTTCCTTTCACCTTCTTGCGAGTCATTGGAATCAGTATCCATCAGGTCTTCATCAGATCCTGACTCTGCCTCAGGATGTACCGCACTTGCTCCAGAAGAAGAACTCTGCTAAAATAAATGTTCATATGAAATTATTGGCCATCAACTACTTCAAAAAAAGCAATGCGAGCAGAACATGTTGCCAATACCCTCAAAAGAAAACAAACCTTGCCAACTGATTCATCTTCACTACTAAAATAAATCAAGGACTCGATGCTTTCTGATTTACTGGCGGTCCTTGTTGATGAACCAGTGTCTGATGAACTGCAGGATGTCAGCTCATTTAAGCGGCTGTTGCTAGTGCTTAATCCAGATGTATCCTGGGAAAAATCAGAAAATCAAACAAGCACTCTGAAAACAGAACACATCCGAACTCCATTTATGTTAACAGTTTAAGAACTCCATTAGTTCAGGCAATAGAGACCATATAGGGACCTTGCCTTGAAAAATTCATGGTAGTTCTGGAAATAGGCTTACTTTATGTTTGTAGCTGAATCCGAATTTTAACTTCCCACCAAAATTTCACCCCCCACCTACTATTATGAAAATGAACGATTAAAAAAATAAAACGATTTTTTGGGTGTTATTTTCAAATTTTGGGAGGGTTGCGGGGAGAATTTTTGGTGGGAAGTTAAAAATTCGGATTTAGCGACCCAAAAAAACCTAAAGTAGGCCTATTTCCAGGAGTACCATAATTTTTCCTGGTAAAATCTCCTATTGCCTGGATTACATAGGATATGAAAAGAGTTCTACACAAAATGACGTACAACAAAATGAGAAAACTGCAGGTACCTCGGAATCGTATGGTTCATCAGGCACATCACTGGTTTGTTTATTCTTATCGACCGTCTGGATATCTTGAATTCTTTCAGGACTTCTTTCCGTCAAGTCGGTGGTTGTGCCCTGATAAAAGTTAAAATTACTACATATTATATTTGTAATTTCAGACCACCAGCACTTGTTGCTTTCATATGCAGATTAATCTAACCTCAACACTAACCTCCAAATCTGGCACCGCTCGCGCCGTTGGATCGGGTACCGATTCACCTCTTATCTGCACTTCTGATGGCGCCATAAAGTTGTTTTAGGAATACTCCTATCATCCTTATATTTTTTCTTAGGTGTCTCCATGTCAACGGCTTCGCTAAAGCGAAAGCCTCCCACAGAGCTTGAAATAATCAAAGTAAATAAACACAGCTAGATGACGCTTATACGTACGCACGCACATACTATCGTGGTAGACATAGAGAGTAACGATGTTTATCACCTCCCACCTATTTCTTATTTTTGCAGAATAAAGGATATTTTTGGCACGGCTAAAGCTATAGCTATTATTATCATAAAATCTGAAAACAAAATAAGGACCTAACTGAACGGCCCCAACATTGGTTCTGACCTCCAGTTTATGTGTATCACTTCGTTAGATCAAATTAATGCAAAATTGGATGATGACATAATCGAACGGCTCACAAAGAAACATCCCCACTTGTAAACATTTTATCCTTTGGACTTCATTTTTTACTCAGGGAACAGTAAACTCATAATTGAACGGCCTCCATGTATCTTTGGGCCATTATTCATATTCATCCTTTAACTTCATAATTTAACGTGATTAGTAGAACTCGGAAAAAAAGTCAAAGGTGTTATTTTCAAAATTTGGGGGGGTTGCGGGGGCAATTTTTGGTGGGAAGTTAGACATTCGGTTTCAGCGACCCAAAAAACATAGGACAAATCAATTTCAAGAACGACCTCTAATTTTTCCAAGTAAAATCCGCTAATGCCTGGACTAGCATCTCTAGGCTCTTTTCTCCAACAATTCAGTTGATTCAGCAACTTTCTCACAGAAATAACTCAGACTTTTGAGAGACTTTTTTCAAAAATATTGGTGACTTTTTAGGCGACTTTTTTTGCAAAATTAAAGACTTTTTTTCTGCGCTCTAGTGATGAGGGCCCTCACCTACACTGGAAGAGGGAGCTGAGAGCATATCTTAGATCATTCCGCACTACTCCACATTCAACCACTGGGGTACCTCCTGCAAACCTTTTCGAAGGAAGAAAGGTGCGGTCCAAGATTCCAGATGTCAGAGTCCAGTTTGCAGCTAATGACCTCCAAGTTCGGCACCGAGATGCCGAAAGCCTCTGCAAAGCGAAATGCCTCTGCAAAGCCTCTGCAAAGCGAAATGCCTCTGCAAAGAAATATGCAGATGAGAGGAGGCATGCACGACCCTCAGATCTTAAGATCGGAGATCAAGTTCGAGTTCAACAACCAAAACTGAGCAAATTAACCCCAAGATACAGCATCGATAAACTTACTGTACTATCTAAGAGTGGAAACTCGGTGGAAGTAACAACACCCAGTGGATCGGTGCTGAGAAGGAATACATCATTCCTCACAAGGGCACCCGAACGAGATTTGTCCCGATTTGGTTCATCAAGAACTTCTACTCAAATACAAGAATCGGAGAAGACGAATCAGGAAAATCTAGACTCACAGTTCATGCCAGTGGGAACACCAGAATCGACATCGAAGTGTCTTATATTAATAAAGAGACAGACGTAGTAAGTGTGGAAAATTACTTCGTCTGTCTCTTTATTACTATTCTCATACACTATCGAAATTTCAGAACACGAAAAATGTTTAACTCCAATGGCCGTGTAAATAAAAAGATATAATTAATAATTCACTTGCGTTCATAAATTTAGAGCACAACAAATATAATATATATATGTGGCGCCAGCGGGTCTTCCCGCCGGTGGCGCCGCTAATCAGCGCGGCAGCGACGACGAACTCGGTCGGCCAACTCGTACAGTGCTTGCCGACCGGGGTGCCCCCTTCCGCCGGAGCGGAAGAAGGACGAAGCGGCCGAGACGGTTCCTGGCGAGCTGAAGGCAGTCACTCTCGCCCCGTCTGCCTGCCGAGCTGGTCGTGAAAGATACTCGTCTTTTTTTGTAGCCTCGACTCGCAAATAAACCTTTTGAAATCTGAGCACGCGTACTGTACGTCTTTTTGCCTTCTCCTCCTCCGCATAATTTAGTGGTTCGTCGCGAGTACCTAAAGTGGTGACCCCGTTTCGGAGTGAGTACGATTTTTTTCTCGCGAGTTCGGGCAATTTTGACGCGAAGTTTTTTTCTCGATTTTAGACATCAGTCTGTCCGTCCCACGCCTCTTTTCCGCCGGCGTGGTGACCCTTTCGCGTCTACCTTTATTTCGTATTCATCGTACGTGCCACGCCGTTACGTCCTTGTTGCCGCACAATTTCTCGCGTGCCAAAAATTTTCCATTCGTGCCGCGCGCCACGTGGTTCTCGCTTGTCGTGCTATGCCGCCCAAGATTCCACCACAGCACGGCCTACTGTCCGGCGACTGGACTCAACCGGGAGGCGATCAACTGGCAGAGCACCAATCGCAGCAACAGCAGCAACGGGACCGAGCGGACGCCGAGCAAACAGAGCACGTCGAGGCCCACAATGCTGTTGACGCCGTGCGGCACTGCAAGCTTCCACCGTTTTGGCGTCGCAATCCTGACCTCTGGTTTTTTCAGGTCGAGGCAGCGTTTCAACTCTATCGCATTCGCTCGGACGAGGTAAAGTTTAACATGCTGCTGTCCGTGCTCGACCCCGAAACCGTGGCGGAGGTTGCAGACGTGCTGCGCGCCCCACCAGTAACAGATAAGTACGAGAACCTCAAGGCTGCGATCCTCAGCAGAATGACGGATTCATCTGATAGCCAGCTACATACGCTGTTGACCCAGCTTCAGCTGGGTGACAGGAAGCCTTCCCAATTGCTGCGGCACATGCGGAACCTCGCGGGAAACCATGTCTCCGACGAGGTTCTGAGGGTCAAATGGCTTGACCTGCTACCAGCTTTCACCCGCCGCCTTTTAACTGTCTTCAAGGCGCCTAATTTGGAAGAGCTCGCCGCCGCCGCGGACGAGCTAACTGATGGCGGACCCGTGATAGCTGCAACGACCGTCGCCGCCGCACGGCCGTCCAGGCCAGACACGCCAACGTCTGGGTACTCGACGCCACCGCCGGACGCCGTCGCGGCTGAACTTGCCGCCATTCGACAATCCATGGTCCAGCTCATAGGTGTCGCCAGGCAGAATCAAGCGCTGCTTCGCCAACTGCTCGCAGCCCCTGTCGTGCCCCGCGGCAGCCGCAGAACACGTTCCGCCAGCCGCTCTGATCGAGCGTTCTCGCCGGCGGCCAGCGAGACAGCGCGCTACTGCTGGTACCATTTCAACTACGGTGCCAACGCGCAGCAATGTCGACCGCCATGTAGCTTCGCCACCAACACCACATCTGCTGCTGCCCTTGCAACGCAACAGGGAAACCTCTGATGCCGGCGCTGACCGAGGCGACCGTCGCCGGCATCAAACCAGTCGAAAACCGCCTATTTGTCTTCGACCGCCACTCCGGGATCAAGTTCCTCGTCGATTCCGGCTCCGCGGTCTCGCTCCTGCCCAGAAAAGTCGTCGCCCGGCAGATGCCACGGCGAAGTCTAATGCTGTACGCCGCCAACTCTTCACCGATCGCCACGTACGGCCAGGTACCGATGCGGCTTGATTTCGGGCTCCGGAAAGAGTTCGCCTGGCCACTCATCGTGGCCGACGTGGACACGGCAATCCTTGGCGCCGACTACCTCAAGCACCACGGCCTCCTGGTGGACATGCAACGGCAACGGCTCCTGGCCCCCGGCGGTCACATCGCCGGCACCATTGGACCTGCCACCGTCCACAGCGTCTCGACCGTGGTACAACTCCACACCCCGACCGGAGACCTGGGCGACCAATACGTAGCTCTAATGCGACGCTTTTCAGACCTCGCCTCACCCGTCGAGACCATGGCCACGCTGCCGGACATGCCCGTAAGACACTGCATCGAGGTCATCGGACCACCCGTTGCCGAACGCCCGCGCCGCCTGGTTGGTGAGCGCCTCGCCGCAGCCAAGGCGGAATTCGCAGCGCTACTCGAGCTTGGTATCGTCCGACCGTCATCGAGTCCATGGGCCAGCCCACTGCACCTGGTAGCCAAGCCAAACGGAGGATGGCGCGCCACCGGAGACTACCGCCGCCTCAACGCCCGCACGGTGCCAGATCGTTACCCGCTGCCTATCATCGAAGACCTTCTTCAGGAGAGTCGAGGTAATATCTTCTCCAAAATCGATCTCCGCAGGGCTTTTTACCAGATCCAAGGTTGCCGAGAAGGACATTCCAAAGACGGCCGTCACGACGCCCTTTGGACTGTTCGAGTTCGTTGGGATGCCGCTAGGCTTACGCAACTCCGCCCAAACACTTCAGAGGTTCATGAATCATCTGCTGCGGAAGCTAAATTTCGCCAGATGTTACGAGGACGACATTCTCATCGCCTCGTCTGACCACCAGGAACATCTCAGTCACCTGACGGAAGTCTTGGAGTTGCTGCGCAGCGCCAATCTCCGCATCAACCTCTAGAAATGCGTCTTTGGCGCCCCCGAGGTTACGTTCGTCGGGTACCATGTATCTGAGAGCGGGTTCAAGCCGCCTGCACCCAAGGTCCAGGCCATCATCAACTTCCCGCAACCCAAGGATGCCACGGAGATGCGTAGATTCCTGGGCGCCCTCAACTACTACCGCCGATGCCTCCCGCACGCAGCCGACCTCCAGGCCCCCTTACACGATCTGTTGAGAGGGGTAAATAAGAAGGCGCCGATTGTTTGGACGCCCGCAGCCATCGCCGCCTTCGAAAGGTGCAAACAAAGCATCGCCGACGCGACTATCACTGCATTCCTCCATCCGGCTGCCCCGCTGTCGCTACACACCGATGCATCAAGTACAGCCATTGGAGCAGCCCTCAACCAGCAGCAACCGGATGGAACCTGGAGGCCGCTGGCCTTCTTTTCTAGAAAGCTGTCGCCTACAGAGTTGCGGTACAGTACTTATGACAGAGAACTTTTGGCCGCTTATTCTTCCGTCAAGTTTTTCAGGAGGCTGTTCGGAGGGCAGCCATTCACCATCTGCACAGACCATCGTCCCCTGGTCTACGCTGCGGACCAGTCGTCTGACAAGGCATCCCCGAGGCAGCAGCGACATCTGAATTACATCCTCCAGCACAATGCCACGTTCGCGTACCTCAAGGGGGAGCAGAACGTCGTGGCGGATGCCCTTTCACGGACGTGCACCATTACGATGCCGTCACGCCTGGACACGACAACGATCGCGGCAGCTCAGGCAGAGGATCCAGAGTTGCAGCACCTGCTGGACAACCCACGCGTGCAACTGCAACGGCTCACCATCGCAGATGAGGACATCTATTGCTCAATCGCCGATAACGTTATCCGGCCGTATCTTCCCTCCAGCCTCCGGCGCGTCGCATTCGACGTCATCCACGGCCTGTCACACCCGAGCGGTAGAACAACGGCAAAGTCCCTTTCAGACAAGTACTTCTGGCCCGGTGTCCGCAAGGATGCCCATCGCTGGTCACGACAATGCATACCTTGCCAAAAATCTAAGGTCCATCGTCATAATCGTGCCGAACTGCAACGGTTCGTCACACCGGACGCAAGGTTCTGCCACATTCATGTCGACCTAATTAAAATGCCGCTCAGCCAGGGACTGCAGTACTGCCTAACGATCATCGACCGCTACTCTCGATGGCCGCATGCTGTCCCCCTTGCCGACATGTTAGCCTGTACCGTGGCTCGGGCCTTGTACAGCGGGTGGATCTGCACGTTCGGCACACCACTCACCATCACCTCAGACCAGGGCCCGCAGTTCGAGGCGCGACTTTTCCGTGAACTTGCCAAGCTAACCGGCAGTAGTCACGTCCATACTACACCATACCACCCACAGTCCAACGGTATGGTAGAAAGGCTGCACCGCACCCTCAAGGCCGCTCTCAAGTGCACGCCGGAGACCCCGTGGCCAAACGCGTTGCCGACCGTCCTGCTGGGTCTTCGCACAGCTCTGAAAGAGGACCTCCAAGCCTCTCCGGCCGAGATGCTCTTCGGAACCACTCTCAGAGTGCCAGGAGAGTTCTTCGCCCCACAGGAACGCTCCGTCAACGAGACCGATTTCGCCAAAGAAATCCGGAACCTGTTCAGCGCCCTCAGACCAGTTCCAGCCACAAACCACTCCTCCCATAAACCTTATGTATTTAAAGATTTGAACTCTTGTACCAGTAGTGTGTGTTTGTTCGTTTGGGCACACTTAATATGCAAATTTATGCAGGAATGCGGACTCAGCGACGCCGCCCCGGCCAACCAATCCCACCCCATGCTGCCCCGCTTAATATTGATCGTAGGAAAGAGAGATTGATATCTAATTAAAGGTATTCATTTAGCGAACAAAATTGATATCTTACAAATCTTCCATAAGTTGTAAATTAAAAAAGATACAAACGAATTTGGTTTATTAATAAATAAACCGGTATTTTTTTGATCATAGGAAAGAGAGATTGGTATCCTAATAAAGGTATTCATTTAGCGGAGAAAATCGGTATTTTAAAAATTTTCCATAAGTCGTAAATTAAAAAAGATTCAGAATAAAAATTATATAGTTTTTCAATAACTTTCTTAATATTTGAGTTGCGATGACCATTCAAATTCGTATTCTCTTTATATGTATCGTAATTAGATTTGATAATATTTTATTTGTTTTATATCAATGGTAAATAGTCTTAATACAATCTATTTGAAAAATGTGTAATTTTTGAGAGGAATGGGGAGTGAAAGGTAGCACATGCGTCACGATAGGAGGAGGACGTCTGGAAAAAGAGTACGTACACCTCCATTGTCTCAGTCCCCCATTGTCTTAAAGGTTCTACAAAGTCACAAAAATCTCCATCGCCTTAAAGGTTCCCCATTATCATAAGGTCTCTCAATGTCACAAAACTCACCATCACCTTGAAGGTCTCTCAATGTCGCAAAATTTCCTTATTACCTTAAGGTCCCAAAAGTCACAAATTTCCCCATTGCCATAAAGTTCTTCATTGTTATGAAGTTCCCCCATTGTCGCAAAGTTGCCCATTGTTAGGAAGTACCCCATCGCCACAAAATTCCCCCTTTACTGTCCCTTTCGAATGATATATATACGGAACCGAGACATGCTAACTTCAGAAGTCCAAGGAGCCTTAAAGAGCTGGATGGACAATAAACCGACCCAGGTCGGGCAACACAGCATCAGACTTCTCTGAGCTCTGGATGAAATCATCCCCCAGACCAATGACCACCCATCGAAGGAAGAAGGATATGGAGCAGTAAACTACGGACTTCGAAGAGCAATGGTGAGTAAACATCTCGACTAGTTTCAGCCGATCAATGTTTTTTTACATTTTTTCTATAAGTTCTATAAATGTGGAAATTCATGGATGCCTCACTCACAATAACCGCCTTCGAACCCAAGTGAAAAAACCAGCATCTCCTTTAAATGTACCCTAGGGTAATAAGGATATAACAAAATCCTTGTTGTAATATCGCTACAACCTATAGCAAAAATTAGAGCGTTGATTAGGAAAACAACCCCGTTACTAAAATTCTGATAGAGCGATTACTTTAGTTTATAGAGAGCATTTCATTGTTGATTATATAAGGCGCTAATCAATAGGAAGAAGGTAGTCTTGTAAGAAAACTTCTATTATCTCCGCTGTTAGAAGGATTTCGGCTATGGTTTAAATTTAAAAGCTGCTTTGTTTTTTAATGTTTTTCAGATGCACCAATCAAATTAACTCATAACCTTAAGGGTTCAGGGTTAGGGTATGAATGTACCCTTATTTGATAGAATATCGTTTTCATATTTATAACATGCATGGGAAACAATTTTTCTTTCGTCTTGAGGAACTAAATAAATCTCCCCTCCCCCCTCCACTCTCTATAGCAAATAATTTCCAGTTTCAGCCGATCAATGTTTTTTTACATTTTTTCTATAAGTTCTATAAATGTGGAAATTCATGGATGCCTCACTCACAATAACCGCCTTCGAACCCAAGTGAAAAAACCAGCATCTCCTTTAAATGTACCCTAGGGTAATAAGGATATAACAAAATCCTTGTTGTAATATCGCTACAACCTATAGCAAAAATTAGAGCGTTGATTAGGAAAACAACCCCGTTACTAAAATTCTGATAGAGCGATTACTTTAGTTTATAGAGAGCATTTCATTGTTGATTATATAAGGCGCTAATCAATAGGAAGAAGGTAGTCTTGTAAGAAAACTTCTATTATCTCCGCTGTTAGAAGGATTTCGGCTATGGTTTAAATTTAAAAGCTGCTTTGTTTTTTAATGTTTTTCAGATGCACCAATCAAATTAACTCATAACCTTAAGGGTTCAGGGTTAGGGTATGAATGTACCCTTATTTGATAGAATATCGTTTTCATATTTATAACATGCATGGGAAACAATTTTTCTTTCGTCTTGAGGAACTAAATAAATCTCCCCTCCCCCCTCCACTCTCTATAGCAAATAATTTCCAGTTTCAGCCGATCAATGTTTTTTTACATTTTTTCTATAAGTTCTATAAATGTGGAAATTCATGGATGCCTCACTCACAATAACCGCCTTCGAACCCAAGTGAAAAAACCAGCATCTCCTTTAAATGTACCCTAGGGTAATAAGGGTATAACAAAATCCTTGTTGTAATACCGCTACAACCTATAGCAAAAATTAGAACGTCGATTAGGAAAACAACCCCGTTACTAAAATTCTGATAGAGCGATTACTTAAGTTTATAGAGAGCATTTCATTGTTGATTATAGTAGGCGCTAATCAATAGGAAGAAGGTAGTCTTGTAAGAAAACTTCTATTATCTCCGCTGTTAGAAGGATTTTGGGTATGGTTCAAATTTAAAAGGTGCTTTGTTTTTTAATGTATTTCAGATGCACTAATCAAATTAACTCATAACCTTAAGGGTTCAGGGTTAGAGTATGAATGTACCCTTATTTAATAGAATATCGTTTTATGTTTATTACAAAAAGTGTAGACATTTGGACGTCATACACGAATCTATAGTTTGTTTTAACAATTTCACTGCATAAATCTCTCAAAAGCAAACCAACACATTAATACCGAACCTTTCATCGTTTTTTATTCCAAACTCCATCATTTTTAAATCTAAAGTTCTCCAGTAATCTACTGATCATCAAATCAGTGATTAAGTAGGATTATGCATTGGGTTTATTGTTTAAATAAAACAAATATATTTTTAAGCAATTTTTATGTATTTATTGTCTCTGAACAAATTAAATTTTTCCCACCTTCCCCCATCATAATTATATGCAATAATATCTCCCGCTGTCATTTCAAACATTCGAGGCAGAAAAATCTTCCGTCGTGCCCCCTCAAACTCTATAATCGCCAGCACTGCTGGACCATAACAGGTATTTATCCCTTCCACCTTCTCCACCCGGTACCTTTTGTAGAGTTCCAACTGTTCTTTTCTTAGAAATATTGATTCCTCCTGAATTCGGAGGAATCTCTCTCGATAGTTAACCTGTTAGAATAAATTGAAATGTAATTAGATTTGATATAATCAGAAATTTCATAAAGAAGTAGAAACAGAAAAGCTTACCGGTGAGGGGAAAGTTGATTCTGGCAGTGTGGTGGAGGAAGACGGCGGGCTTGCTGCTTGCTTAGGGGTTCCAGTGGGTGTTGTCATCCTTTCAAAACAAAAGTAAGAACATTAATTGGGAATTATATCTAAACTGGATGGCGCTAACATCGTATCCAGCAGGACAATCGTAGGCAGGTTTGGGTACTATAGCAGAAGGATGTAACTTCCTAAATGTGATGAACATTCTATGTGGAAAGTTCACATGAAACAAGAAGTTAAATTATGTGCTTTAGATTTTCTTTGAAACGGTAGCAAGTAAATCCTTTATTTTGGTTAAATTTGTGAGTTTACATTATTTAACGGTTAAAAAGAGATAACAAATATACTCACTTCAAATTGATGTCTTTTGCTCCTCGCTGCTATTATTGCTGATGCTGCTTGCTGCTCGCTACTATTGTTCACTGATGCTGCTTGCTGCTGCTGCTGCTGCTTGCTGCTGCTGCTTGCTGCTGCTGCTGCTGCTTGATGCTGCTGCTTGTCACTATTGCTGATGTTGATTCGCTGTTGCCGCTGCTATCGCTCGTTGTTGCCGCTGCTAGCTTCTGTTGATACTGCTGCTGCTGTTCCTATCGCTCGCTGTTGCCGCTGCTAGCTTCTGTTGATACTACTGCTGCTTGCTGATACTGCTCTCGATGTCGACGCTGGTACTGATGCTATAACTATCGAAATTCTCGGTTTATATACTGAAAGAGCTCTCAAAATCGCTACATCGTTAATCATATCCAGTCATATACATAAATATGTAAAACGTAACTGGCTATATTACAACATCCTCAAGCATTGTCCCCGGAAATGAGTGCAGAGTTCAGCGTATTCGTTGACATTCGTTCGTAATCGAACAATGGAAAAGCACCTTTAACCCACCGCTGGAAATAATTTCAAACGTTCGAAATCGAACAATGGAAAAGCACCTTTAACCCACCGCTGCAAATAATTTCGTATGTTCGAAATCGAACAACGGAAAAGCACCTTTAACCCGCCGCTGCAAATAATTTCATGCGTTCGAAATCGAGCAATGGAAATGCAACCTCAACCCACCCCTGCCAATAGTTTCTATCAAAAGAAGGAGAAGAAATTTCATATAAATACTGGAAGATGTGGAAGACAGTCAATTGTATCTCAGTGTTCGCTAGTAACACATCCATCAGGGAAGCAGCCATTTCAACCTCAGCGCTTGTATCTCAGTGTTCGCTAGTAACACATCCATCAGGGAAGCAGCCATTTCAACCTCAGCGCTTGTATCTCAGTGTTCGCTAATAACACATCCATCAGGGGAGCAGCCATTTCAACCTCAGCGCTTGTATCTCAGTGTTCGCTAGTAACACATCCATCAGGGGAGCATCCATTTCAACCTCAGCGCTTGTATCTCAGTGTTCGCTAGTAACACATCCATCAGGGGAGCAGCCATTTCAACCTCAGCGCTTGTATCTCAGTGTTCGCTAGTAACACATCCATTAGGGGAGCAGCCATTTCAACCTCAGCGCTAGATAGCAAGACATCCATCATCTTCTACGGTTTGGTAAATATAGTCACTAGGTTAAGTAAGTACTCATTTTGTTCACAACTATGTACCAAGCGTCTAGCTTAAAGTCTCTGTCTTTAGCAGCAATTAAGTCTGCACTTCTACCGAGCCACGTTCCCGCGAACACTTGGTTACAAAACAGAAATAGCTTAGGATTTTTCGTTGTTAATAGACCAGGATTTTACAATATTCAAAGTTTTCTCTACCAACTTGGAATAACTGAACGTGAATTCATGCTTGGAGACTTGATTCCTGCTATAGATAAATGTACTGAACGTTACGCAGTTGGTGCACTTAGAGAATTTATCATGCGTGATCAGGAGCAAAATGTCGATTATTATAACTTCTTTTTACTCATGACTCTCAACCTTAAGAATTTTGTTCATAACCATAAATATCATACATCTATTATATATAACATGATCCCTTTTAACGTTAGAAAACAATGTCACGTAATTACCAGTAATAATGGAACAGTACTAAGACTATGTTGGAGATGCTATTGGTCTTTTCAAACATCAATAAAGGATATTGAAGACTATGAAAAAAGATTATATAATCATGATGTAGTTTTTGAAGAAAGTCACTATATCATAACGCGTGTTGGTTATCTCGTCTCTGAGTTTATTCAAAATTACAACTGCTGGTGTTCTAAATGTATTACTAAATCTCTTTTTACTGTGTCTGAACGCTGTCATGTAGCTCGTCATATTCGATTCAATATACAAGGTTGCTGTGCCAGAGTTAAGTTTACTAGAAAGCCAGTATATGTTAAAGAAATAGTCATAAGTAGAAAGAGGTGTTATTCGGGTAAGGATAAAAATTTATAATTATTTTCATGCATGACACTTTTCATTCCAGCTCAAAACCAGCTAATTTCCCATGAACATGTCCTCTATCGAAGAAATATTTCATAACTAATTCGGGACAATACACCACCGTCGATGAAATAGAACTAACGTTAACCAAAATTTATGAAAAAATAGTTTTCGAAAATGAAGTGATAGATGACATAGAAACTTATCATAGAATGAAAGATGCGTTAGATAAGGTAAAGGGTAGAAAATTTTGTACTTATTGCGAAATCTATTACAATATAGATGAGGCGAACCCGCATGAAAACACGAACGCGCACCGGATAAAAATTAACGAGCAGATAGGTAGAGGTTTTAATGAAATCGAGTCAGCAATCAGATCTAGGTTGAAGACATTCTGGATTACTCCAGAGGGTGAAGAAGGACGAGACGTAGTTTCATTTCTAAACGAAATTCGGGCACAATTAATCGAAAAAATACATGAACAGGTTATGACTAAAAATTCTATAAAATTCAACCTTGTTTTGATTTGTAAATTCAGAAAGGAGGAAAAAGAGGAGGAGCTAGATACTTCATTTAAAACTACAAATAGACGAGTTTTGGTCACCGATCAGTTAAATCTAATTACGGATGAGGCATTTTCGAAATTATTACGAGAAAAATCTGAATTTCAAGGTAAGGGATCTGGATGGTCTCTATCCAAAATTCTAGGTCTAGAACTACGCATCAATAAATATACACCACTACGAGGATCGACATACATTGAACTACCGGCTAAAATCAAGAACACATTTTCGGTCGTAAACGTGAAAAATAACGATCCGTTCTGTTTTAAATACGCGTTATGGGCTAACAAAATCGAAAGAAATCCTCAAAGAGTTGCTAAATATGACACGCAAGCATTTAAAATGGGCTACAATTGGGACTGCATCGAGTACCCAGTCGAGCTGAAAGATATCATAAAATTCGAACGGGTTAATAATATTTCGATTAACATTTTTGGACTCACAGATAAAAACGATGTTTACCCCTTGAAAATTGTCGATTGCGAGCTAGAAGATCATCGCGATTTGCTGTTTGTTACAAATGAATCAACTTCTCACTATTGCTGGATTAAAAATTTCGCAAGACTGATTCACTCACAAATTACGAAAAACCACCTGCAAATACACATCTGCAAACGATGCTTTACTCATTTTCATGACATTTGTAAATTAGAACTACATTTACGTCTTTGCAAAGGCACTGGTGCTCCGAGCAAAATCGTGATGCCACAAGATAATATACTTAAATTTACACATGTAAACTATTCTTTTCGAGTGCCATTTGTAATTTACGCAGACTTTGAATGTCTTCTCATGAATATGAGCACTTGCGAACCTTCACCTCACGTATCATACACACATGCAATGCAAAAACACGAACCATTTAGTTTCTGCTATGTATTAATCACTCCAGATGGGATTAAGGAACCCTTATTGTATCGTGGACCTAATGCAACTCGCGTATTCATTGAACATAAAATCTGAGGCAAAAGAAATATTTAAGAAATATAAGGAACCGTTGTCGATGATTCCACTAAGTGCTGCGGAGAAAGAAACTTTTCAAAACGCAACGAGCTGTCACATTTGTGAACTAGAGCTGGGGGCAGATAGAGTCAGGGACCATGATCATTTGACGGGGAGGTTCAGAGGTGTGGCACACTCTTTCTGTAATTTGCAATACAAAATGCCAAATTTCTTACCAGTCTTTATTCACAACCTCTCATCATACGATTCACATTTCATCGTACGAGAGCTTAACTATGACGATAGGAAAATATTTGTGATTCCAAACAGTGAAGAAAAGTACATTTCCTTTTCAAAGTCCATCGATGATAACTTTAGCGTACGTTTCGTAGATACATATCGCTTCATGCCGGCTTCGCTAGCTTCACTAGTTGACAATCTGAAAGAGTTTAAATACACGCAAGAAATATTCGGCGAAAGAATCAAATATGTTACGCGTAAGGGTGTGTATCCTTACGATTACACGGATTCAATAGATAAACTCGATGAAACCTCTTTACCGAGTAAGGAAAAGTTTTTCAATCGACTGACCGAAGAGTGCGTTTCAGATTCTGATTACGAGCATGCGCTCGATGTGTGGAACATGTTTCAATGTCGCACGCTAGGCGGATACAGCGATGTCTATTTAAAGAGCGATGTAACGCTTTTAGCTGATGTATTTGAAAATTTTAGAGACGTATGTTTCGCAGCATACAAGCTTGATCCTGGTTGGTATTACACAACCCAAGGGTTAACTTTTGACGCTATGTTGAAGCATACTGGCATAGAGCTCGAGCTGATGATGGACTATGATATGTTACTTATGATTGAGAACGGTATTCGCGGTGGTATTTCACAATGCAGTAAGAGGTATTGTGAATCGAATAATAGGTACATGGTTAGTTATAACAAAAATCTAGAGTCAAATTATTTAACGTATCTTGATGCGAATAATTTGTACGGATGGGCACTCTCGAGACCACTCCCACATTCAAAGTTTAGATGGTTAGCACCAGAGGAGATCGATTGCTTGAATGTTGAAAGCATATCCGATGAGAGTGAAACGGGATACATTCTAGAGGTTGATTTAGAGTACCCGCAAGCGCTTCATGATAGACATTCTGATTTTCCGCTGTGTCCTGAGAACAAAATTCCGCCGGTTGGTAAACAAAAAAAACTTTTGATGACTCTCGAGAACAAGACGAAATATGTTATTCACTATGTCAACTTGAAACAAGCTCTCTCACTAGGCTTGGTACTTAAAAAAGTACATCGAGTCATTCAATTCAGTCAATCATCTTGGTTAAAGACATATATTGACTCAAATACTGTTCGAAGAAAGATGGCTAAAAATGATTTCGATAGATTTATTCAAGCTAATTAACAATGCAATTAACGGAAAAACTTGTGAAGATATTAGATCTCGCATTAATATGCAATTAGTGACGCATGAAAAACAATTAGAGAAATTAATTAAAAAATCGACTTTTTTGGACAGAACGATTTTTAGCGAGTCTCTGGTAGCCGTTCACATGCGGAAGGCTACCATCAAAATGAACAAGCCTATATACATAGGTTTCTGCGTTTTAGATTTAAGTAAAACGCTAATGTATGATTTTCACTATAAGACAATGCTTCCGAAATATGGGAAAAGAATAACCTTAGCCTATACTGATACAGACAGCTTAATTTACGATACCAAAACCAACGACTTCAACAGAGACTTGCTAGATAACCTAGACGCGTTTGATACATCCAACTACCCTAAAAATCATCCATGTTATTCCGAGAAAAACAAAAAGCTCATCGGTAAATTCAAAGATGAATGCGATGGAAATATAATGACTCATTTCGTGGGGCTAAGGAGTAAACTATATTCGTTTAAATTGGAGGATGGAAAAGAAAAGAAAAAAGCCAAGGGAATAAAAAAAGTGGTCACGGAAAAGAGATTAAAGTTTGACGATTACGTTCGCTGCCTCCATGAAAATTCGACTGAATTTAGAAAAATGAGAGTCATTAGAAGTAAGATGCATGAGATATACACGATGGAAATGAATCAAGTCACATTAAACGCATCCGACGATAAACGATACGTTTGCGAAGATGGAATCAGTACGCTAGCATGGGGGCATTACAAAATCCCAAGAAAGAGGACACATGAGGAGGCATTTAGCGACGATGAAACTTGAAGTTATAAAAACGCATTTCGATAGAATCATTTTTTCAGTGTTAATCATGACGTTAGCATGGAAACATCCTTTTACCTGTATCTGTGCAGGACCATCAGGGTGTGGAAAGACTACATTTGTGACTAAGTTTTTGGAAAACTTAGATTATATGATAGATAGTCCAATACGTGAGATAATATGGTGCTGCAGCCGAGGAAGCGAGCCAAGCATACGATCGAGTACACCAGTGAATTTTCGGACCGAAATACCACCTTTCGAAGAACTTGATGATGTACCTACCATATACATCATTGATGATTTAATGAGCGAGGGAGCTTATAGTAAAGACGTATGTAAATTATTCACCAGAGGGAGTCATCATTTTAACATTTCAGTCTTTTTAATTACGCAGAATATTTTCTATCAAAGCCCACAATCGAGAAATATATCCCTAAATGCAAAATATATAGTTGTGTTCAAAAATCCCAGAGATCGCTCACAATTTGGTCATTTAGCACGACAGGTGCACCCGGAAAATTCGCAGGATTTGGAAAGGGTATATAAGGAATCGACGGAAGATCCATTCGGTTATATGGTCCTAGATCTAGGTCAAGACACAGATGAACGGTTTAGATTTCGTACGAAAATATTTCCCGCAGACGAATTCGCCATAGTGTACATGCCTGTACGTAATGAATAGGTTGAAGAGCAACAAACATTTGCTCCACACGTTAAAGTGTGCAAGGCCTAAATTACGCTCTGCGATATTGAAATCTTCAGACAACGGATTAATTAAAGCCATATGCGATTGCTGTTTGAATACAATAAACGGGAATCATAAGATAGATAATAGGTTAAAACGTAAACTATCCAAACATCGTAACACGTTGAGAAAATTGGCTAAACGGGGGGTGAGCGTAAAAAGAAAACGTACCCTTCTCGTACAGAAGGGTGGCTTTTTACCATTACTACTGGGATCCATTTTGAGTGGAGTCATTGGTAGCCTATTAGGAAAATGAGCTTGCGTAAGATGCTCGTAGTGAGTCCGGAAGCATTCGAACGAAGTCATGTGAAGACTAGGTTGAGTACCTTGGATAAGGAAATGAAAGGGATGTTGGCAAAGAAGGGACTCAAGGATATAGACAAGTGGCATTTATATAAACGAGTCTTGGATAAATATCTTGACACGCTCTCAGACATTAACACCCCTGTGCACGTTCCGATAGTAAAAACCTTGACTTCATCACACACGAGGCCACAGCACGGTGAAGAGGAGGGAGGGGGAAGCCATGCATTGAGAAAAACGCTGGCTGAAGTGAAAAGAGTGAATGCAGATTTAGACTCAACATGGGAGCGTATAAACAAAAGACTCGGAGCTATGGAAAACGTTTCGTCACCGAAAATATTGAAAAAAAGGAAGCGCTCGCTCGAAAGAGAAGCGTCTCCAAAGTTACCATCTCCAAGAAAAATACCCAGACGAGGCGAGCGGGTAAGAAAAAAGAAATCATTCGGAATGGAATGGGACACAACTTAATAGATAGTGTGTACAACGATCCAGAACATCCTGCTAGCTTTTCGACTATACATAAATTAAAAAAAGTGACTGGGGTTCCAATAAACATTATACGTGGGTGGTTAGAATCTCAAGATACCTATACCCGTCACAAACCAGTGAGGAAAAAGTTTCCAAGAAATCGCTACGATATAACCTACATTGACGAGTGTTGGCAGTGCGATCTGAATGATATGCAAAGTTTGAAAAAATACAACAGTGGGTTCTGTTACATTATGACGGTAATTGATTTATTCTCTCGATATGCATGGGCGAGAGCTCTACGAACTAAAAGAGCTGAGGAGATAATTGAAGCATTTCAGGATATATTTCACGAGCGGAAGCCATTGAAAAATCAGAGCGATAAAGGGACCGAGTTCGTTAATAACAAATTTAAAACTTTTCTCTCGAATCGTGGTGTAAAGTTTTACACCACAAATAATCCAGACATTAAGGCTAGCCTCGTTGAACGCTTCAATCGCACTCTCAAGACGAAAATGTATAAATATTTTACTAAATATTCAACATACAATTTTGTAGACGTGCTTCCAAAACTCATGAGTAGTTATAACCATAGTGTACATTCTAGTTTAGGTATCGCGCCCTCTGAGGTGAATGCGAAGAATGCATTTGCGATCGCCAGCCGGAGGAATACCAAAGTCATGAAAACTTTTCAAAAATTTAAAATCGGTAATCACGTGAGGATTAGTAAAGAACGACTTCCGTTTACCAAAGGATATACTCCTAATTATACCGAGGAAATATTCCAAGTCACAGGTGTGGATCGGTCGAGAGAGATACCTACCCACAAGTTGAATGATCTGAACGGCGAGGATATAAAGGGAAGTTTCTATGAGCAAGAGTTAGTGAAGGTTAACCTTTCCTCCGATACGGAATACAAGATTGAAAAAATTTTTAAGCGGAGGGGGCGAGGTAGCAACTTGGAGTATTTTGTCAAGTGGGAGGGGTATCCGCCAACATTTAATTCTTGGATTCCTGCCTCGTCCACACGTAAAATATGAATGAGTTTTACATTACGCTACCTAGCGATAGCTCTAGGGAATTCTTTCCAAAGAATACAATTTCACATTATCGGACGAAGCTGAGTCATCGTATTGACTTGGAGAATGATAAGTGGTACGTTGGTTTGGCTGAGATTTCCTTCCCATCGATAGGTGATATTCTTGCACGAGAACCTAGAGAAGAAATCGAACCTTCAGGAAGTCTTGAGGAGGAAGAAGAAGCGTCTGCTTCCTCTCTCGCAAAGGATAATAGAACGCGGAATGAGGAGGGATTGGTTCGTGGAGAGATAGGTGGACCTGAGGATAAGGAGGTTAAAATTAAATTAAAGAGCGGAACGTTTTTCACCATTCCAAACGGGGTTTATGAGAGTGCATCTTTCGCTTTCGCGAAACCATTCATTAGTGTTTCTGCAGTTGAGAGGACAGAAATTGCAAACGATGTAATGCGTTACGTAGATTTGTTGAACGTGCGGGGTGGTATGGGTGGAATAGATGAACGCACATCATCCACCGGTGTGCGGATTATAAGTAAACAAGTTAAATATACGTTGTTACCTGGGACATACAACACATTCAACGAATTATTCAATAAAACTCTAGCAAACTTTAACAGTATGCGAAAAAATAAAATAAAAGAAGATCTCGAATTATTATCAACAGTTCTAATAATTTTAGTAGATGAAACGTCAACACGGGGTTTAGACAATATTATCGCGCAAGCTACGGAACTTCTTCGCAGTAATAGAACGGGTAGAAGAGGAAAGAGAAGTATCGTACCTAATCCCGCAAACATTTACGTTTACACAGACATAATTAAACCTCAACTCGTGGGTGATTCTCTGAGTCGATGTTTTCGCATAATTAATAGCGAAGCAGGTACGTATCAAATATTCAACCCTATATATTATTTTCCCGTAGAGAAAAATTATATCGAGAGCATTGAAATTCTCTTGGCAGATAAACTAGGTGAAAAAATTCCCTTCCGTGGTGGAGAACAATCTTCCATCGTCGTATTGCATTTTATAAAAAAGAAGTATTTTTAGCTAGTACATCATTAGACGACGAGATGGCGGGGGTGACGGATCGTTATCATAATTACTACGCAAGGCAGGTGGGTGGGGAGATTGGTTCCATTTACAGAGCATCATATCGTGTGCAAAAAGGACGTGGAATTGGGAGTTTTCTCGCCGGTCTGTGGCGTTTTGCAAGACCTTTACTATTTTCTGGACTAAAGACTGTGGGTAAAGAGGCGGTAAGTGCGGGTGCTGCTGCTCTCGCAGACCTTGGGACTAAACCAGTGAAGGAGATATTGCGCAGTAGAGTAAGCGAGGCGGGACAAAACTTGAAACGTAAGGCCGAGGAAAAGTTAAAAGGTATGACTGGAGGACGATTAAGGTTCGTGAAACGTGCAAGGCTAAATAAAATAAAACCTAGTGGTGTAACAAAAAAGCGACAGTCATCGAGAAAGCGAGGAGGGAAGAAGGTCGGTGGTGGAGATATTTTTTCGCGATAATGGCTGAGCATATGCTGAGTTCGCTGGATTTATTCCAGCCTAACCCACCAATACAGACCAACATTTTAGCCAAACGTGTAGTATCCTATAAACCCATATCCTCTTTGGATAATAGATCAGTAATCGAATTTCTGATTAAAGATTCTGGAGATGCGTACAAGGATTTGAATAGCATATATCTCAGACTTAAAGTGAAAATTTGCAAAAGGAATTTTAGTGATTACAGTGAATCTGATACCAATAAACCGGGTGTAGTGAACAATATTCTACATTCTCTATTCGAGCAGTGTAACGTTTATTTAAATGGAACGTTGGTCACCCCCTCCGAAGATAATTATCATTATAGAAGCTATTTGGAGAATTTGTTAAACTATGGCGAGGATGCTGGCAAAACCCATTTACGCAATGTTGGATGGGAATTGGATACAGGAGATGATATCAACAAGACAGACCCCACAAATTCCGGTTATATCAAGCGCAAGGGATGGTTCAATAATAGTGCAGAGGTAGAGTTATACGGAAAGTTACATGTAGATGTTTTCAATCAGGTACAGTTAATGATGAATCGTGTAGATATCGGCATAAGACTATTGCTTTCGAATCAAGCGTTCTACCTAATGGGCGGGGGTGAGGATGGAATATTGAAAATTTTAGACGCTACTCTCTACGTTCAACATTTTGACGTTAATCCCTCTATTTTAGTAGCACACAATAAAATACTAGAAAGCAGTAATGCAAGATATCACTATAAGCGCACTGAGATGAAAACGTTCACCATACCATCTGGTGGACGAACTTTGAGTATTGATAATGCAATTGTAGGACGAATACCGAATACAATTATTTTCGCAATGGTGGACAATGAAGCTTACGCGGGTAGTTTGAATAAAAATCCATATGCTCTATCACATTATTCGTTGGAGAACTTTTCACTCTTTGTGAACGGTGTGCAAATTCCTTCGGAGGGTCTGCAATGTAATTTCTCAAGTAAAAAGTATTGGGCGCGAGCGTACGATACAATATTCTCAGGTAGTGGGATAAAGCATTATAATAGAGGTAATCAGATCACGTATGACATGTTCGGACACGGTTATTTTATGCTAGTCTTCGATCTGACACCTGATGATTCAGGTAACGAAGATTATATTAGCTTGGGAGATAGGGGTGTGGTGAGAATAGAAGCAAGATTTGAAAATGAACTAACAAAAACCGTGACGTGTCTGCTCTTCTCCGAGTATGATGCGACTTTGGAAATTGATAAAAACCGAAACATTATCACAAATTTTTAGTCATGAATAACATTCAAATAAAAAGGTTATTGAGTCCTCTAAAAATATTCCGCGGAGTCCACGCGTCTGATAGGTTACCTAAATCACCACAAAATGGGGTTTACGTAGTTAATTTAGATCCTTCTAATTTACCGGGTTCTCATTGGGTGACAATATATTTACAAAATCATTTAGCCGAGTATTTTGATTCATATGGCTTACCACCTTTCGTTCCGAACATACGCAAATTTTTAAAACCATTTACAGTCACTCGCAATCGCGTTCAAATTCAAAGCTATAGTTCAGATATTTGTGGTGAATACTGTTGTTTGTACGCATTTAGTAAATCTTTAGGGCAGAACCTACACAAATTCCTCACCCAATTCCATCATACGATCCCTCATCTCAACGACTGCAGAGTCCTGAAACTTTTTCACCGAACCTTCAACAAGGTGCGGAGTGAAAGGAGGTGTCATCCTCATGCCCAGCGGTGCTGTTCGAGAATAAATACGCTGCAGCGATCGAGGAAGTATCATTAACGAGGCAGATTTTCAAAGATGCAGATCGTACTGTCTGTGTGCTTTTCCAAGGGTGGAGTGACGGAGCTTGCAGCCGCCGACGTTGATTCAAATCGACTCTTTTGGGGTAGCTTCAAGAAGCATGGGAAGCTTGATATCGGTGGGAAACAACTCAAGTTTCATAATCCACTACATTGTGATGAAACCACATTTGAAAATGGTTTTATCTCGCATGTAGAGTTGCTTTCAGCCTTAAATGCAATCATAGAAGATGCAACTGCCCTTTATGCATATAGTGAGGTCGAGTGTGAATTCCTATCCGACCTAACGAATCGTACGTTTATCTCCTTGAAGAAGGACCTGGATTGCCCCCCACCTGAAAAGTGTTCATTCCCCTCCTTTTCCTGTTTAAACCCCTGTCACAAGTTGCGCAATAGTACCTGCGCACTTAGAGAAGCTCATTCCCTAGCTCAATGGTTTCAGTATAACCAGCTCAAGGGTGAAGTCGATCCATGTCCCGATGAATGCTCCCCCACCCCTCCCCCATCATCCTCTTAAGCTGTTTAAACTCTCACCATACATCAGTCGTCATGCAATCGTCGGAGAAAGAAGTCCTGCAGTCTCCACCCGTCAAGAGGAAGAGACCAGCTGGACATCATTCCAGCCCCGCTGCATCTACACTCTTGAATAATCTGCTACTTCAATCGGTGTATTATTTAAACAGTGCAAAGTCGAAGAGTGTGTGTGTTGGTTACGATCCTGGTTGTGACTTTGAGTCCGTAGTGCAATTTAACCAAGTGAATAAGAAGAGTGTAATTGTTTCACAAGCTGAATGGACTAATATTCTAAATTTGGAAAAGACTGTTGGTGTTTTCTTCTACAAAGGTGAAAAAGAACAATTAACCTCATCTTGCTTATCCTATGCAAATTATTTTGGGAAGAGACATTTATCCATTAAAAGCATTTTAACGAAGAGTTCGTTTAACCTGAACGGTGATGAATGGTATGCTCTGGTGAAATTCTCCAAGCTGATAGATCTCTTCCTCCGGAGACTTTCGTGCAGTCGTGACAAAGTTAGACAATATCTCGCCACTAGAATTGCTAATAATACGTTTAATTTAGATTTTGAAAGACTTGAATTAGAGATGATACTCATAACATATGATTTGCCTGGTAATTAAAAAGTATAACTTGGTTATTCTCTGACTTTTTCCAGGGCGTGTGAGTGAAAGGCTTTTTGACCACTGGAACGAAGTAAAATTCTGTAAGTCAAAAGGTCTTTGATGTATGTTCAACCCCTGGCATTGGGTGTAAAAACCTTGTAATTTGAAGATACATCGCGATGAGTGCCATTATCGAATTTCAAGGATTCACTAATAATGACGGGAGTTATATAGTCAAGGAATTGTCCATAATAAGTGTTCAAAACAAATGTTGTAACACTTGGCTCTTTAAATCACCAAACCGCGTAGTATGCATGAAAGATTCCTCTTGGTTGAGAAATAACTATCATGGTTTGTCTGAATATTCTGGAGATGTATATTATTCTGAATTGGAGAGTGTATTACAAAATTACTCAAAGCAATATAAATATCTGTTTACTAAAGGTGCACAAAAGGCATCTTACTTAACTAGTCTTCTTCCTAGAGGTATTTGTGTAGCTAATCTAGAATTATATGGTTGTCCCTCGCTTAAGAAATTAACTACAGTTGAGGGATGCTTAATTGATGTTCATTCTCAAAGCCATTTACAATGTGCTAGAAGAAACTGTTTCAAGTTGGCTGATTGGTGTGTAGCAAATAAAATATGTTGAATAATGAAATAAATTTGTAAAACCTATACGCTGTGTTTTATTTATTGAAAACCCCTTCCACTTAATATTAAGGATAAGGTATTGAGAAATGATAACTAGATGAGAAGGTTTGATTTTGTTTTATTTAGAACAAAGCATAATCAGTTGGTACAACATTCAGTATAAAAGTATACGTTTCTAAATGCTCCCCTCGTTCACAGTAAACTGTGCGGTAGTTGATTCGTGACTTTTCTCCAGTAGTGAATGTTACCGGTGGAGCGAAATCGGTTTGATCACCATCTGTTGATACTGGGCCACATTTTGAAATCCACCCATATGCTCCCATTACGTTGTTCTTCTTTATATCGTAGACGTGACATGTGATGGATGGGTCTTGTCTCTCGGCCTTCTCCAGCTTATCCCCCTCGAGTTTCAGCTGCTTGATCGTGGAGACGTTAAAACGTTCCACTTCGTCTGTTTTAGGATTATCAAATCCTGAGAACACTACACTTTTCCCCACGAGTCTTATGGTTTTGTCCATATGCTTGAAGATTGCATAGCATTTTTCCTGGAATTCTATTTTGAGATTAAGATCATTCTCGTTGTTGTTATCCAGCAGCGATGATGGGAGGAGCACTTCATATATGCTGCTCACTTTATCCTTGAATTTTCGAACGACGAGTTGATGCTTTCCACCAAGCTCAGCTTTCACGGATAGTAAGGTAGACATCCTCGCGTGTTGAATATTTGTGAGCGATTATATCCCACTTCGATTTGGTGAGCTTTTATACGGTCTGAGAGGATGGATATGAGGGGTGGGGGGTGTATGTACGTAGTTACTTATGAGTTGCCTTTCACCAGAGTTGCTATGAGGAAGTAATCTCGGGGTGGGTAACCTTGGGTGGGTTGATGTGGCGTGACTTGGGTGGGGGTTTTGAAAGCTTGAGGTGAATAGGTCAAAGGCCAAGGTTGGTCCAGAAAGAACAATGGGTTCGAACAATGGGGGAAAAACATGGGGGTGGGATTGATTGGCCGGGGCGGCGTCGCTGAGTCTGCATTCCTGCATAAATTTGCATATTAAGTGTGCCCAAACGAACAAACACACACTACTTGTACCCATGTTTTTTGCAGGTTGGAGAAGATACGTAAGCCCCTTGAGCAGCCGTACACGGGACCTCACCGTGTCATCCGCCGGCTTTCTGACAAGGCGTTCGTGCTGGACTTCGATGGAGTGGAGCGGACATTCTCCACGGACTGCCTCAAGCCGGCGTACCGAGAGTCTTCGGACGAGCCCACTCCCCATGCAGCACCAAAGGACGCGTCCTCATTGTTGACGCCGCCTGCTGCACCCCAGCCAGTTACAACGCCCACGCAGCTCCCAGAGGAGCCTGAGATTCCGGCATGGCTCGAGTACCGGCCACCCAACCACCCGGAGCACCCACCGGCGCCACAGACGGCGCCTGCACCACAGACGGCCCCTGCAACACATCTCCAGCTGACGCGGCCAGGCCACGGACGAGCGCGGCCCAAGGTGTCGTTCTCCTGGCCTCCGGCTGCGGTCACTGGGGAGGGAGTGGCTGTGGCGCCAGCGGGTCTTCCCGCCGGTGGCGCCGCTAATCAGCGCGGCAGCGACGACGAACTCGGTCGGCCAACTCGTACAGTGCTTGCCGACCGGGGTGCCCCCTTCCGCCGGAGCGGAAGAAGGACGAAGCGGCCGAGACGATTCCTGGCGAGCTGAAGGCAGTCACTCTCGCCCCGTCTGCCTGCCGAGCTGGTCGTGAAAGATACTCGTCTTTTTTTGTAGCCTCGACTCGCAAATAAACCTTTTGAAATCTGAGCACGCGTACTGTACGTCTTTTTGCCTTCTCCTCCTCCGCATAATTTAGTGGTTCGTCGCGAGTACCTAAATATATACAAATATTTATAAAGAAATAATAATTTAAATGTATAAATAAAGAACACTAGACATATTTACTCAAACGGCCATTGGAGGAAATATTTGTCTTGTTCTTACATTTGGGGACGTAGAGCTTCTCAACCTCATATTAATGTAAAATTTATTCCAATTAACAGGATTCAGAAATATCTAATATTATGGTAGGCTGTTCACTATTTCAAATAGTCAAAGCACTAATTATATTTAGTGGACTTAACCTTGTATGCATCCACGAGTAATGTTCCGACCTGTCATCTTAGAAATCCCGCCATGAAACCATGAATCGCTCCAGCTGCCCCTAGTTTCTATCGTGAGCGTCTGGAGCGAGGCGGGAGCGAATACGATGACGTCTTCCTTGACGTCATGGGATAAACCGTAGCACTCCGGAGCGAATGGGAGCGAGTTACGGACTGCATGGAAGCTCGCTCCAGACGCTCCGGAGCATTTGTAGCGCATTTTGGACCGCACCCTACATTGAACGGCCCCGGTCTATTCAGTTGTGCAGCATGATTCATATTGACCGTTAAATTACACTATTTGAAAAAAAAACGAGAATCATTTATGCTATAATTGAACGGTCCCCGTCAATTCCGCTATTAATTATGATTTACCTTAAACTTCGTTACACGGAGTAATTATATTATAAAATCATAATACAATTGAACGGCCCCGTGACGTGAGAAAAAGAGCGCGACGCCCAGAATCAGATTTACCGCCTGCAGAATTTCCTGTGCGTGGGGCGCCTATAGAAGTTTACACTTCAAAAACCTCGCGATTCATAACCCGAAATGAACCCACAGCCTTCGCAATGGGAATCCACCACTCTGCCACTTGGTCAAATGACTTAGCTCCACAATATAAACTAAAGCTTTCTGAAATCTGCTTATTCGTTCTCACAGTCGAGGGAAATGAGTTGCAAATAAACTTTAGAGCTAAAAACTGCCACCATACGTAAGTAATGCCAAAATAGTTATTTGAAACCGCGAACGCTTAACGGTGCCATACGGCACCGCTAAGATTTGTGTTTATACATCTCAAAATGCACTCATCGCAAGTAGCTACCCTGGCGGTTTTGCGGTGAGTGAGAATGCTCAATAGAGCATTTGTCGGGCGTTTCCCGAGCGTTCCGGCGATTTTCGAGCGTCGGTTGAGCAATGCAAATGCCTTGTGGGCGCTTTCTCAAGTAAACGCCTTCCGAACGCTTTTATAATGCTCTACTAGGCGTACCTTCGGCATTTACAAGCACTCGCCAAATGCTTACAGGCAAACTCTCAAGAAACGCCCAACAAAAGCCTTGGAATGCTTTCCTCGGCGTTTGCTTGAGCGTTTGTAAAACGGAATACGAATGCTTGGTGAGCGGGCGTTGTTACGACTAAATGAATTCTCATTGAATGCTTTTCGCGAAAGATTTCCAAAACGCATTGGAAATCCCCTACTGGGCGTTTCTAAAGCACTAAAGAGCTATCTTAAAATGCTTTTATTTAAGCGTTTGGGACACAAGCACACATTTCGTAAATATATGGAGAGAATACCGTTCTAATAATGCAGCATGCAAGGAATAAAATTAATGTCAAGCAATATATATATTGTTCAAGCGGAATCAATTATTATGTTCTGAATTGTCATTTCAACAGGCAGTTTTAATATTATGGCTTGAAACGCATTTTCTTAAAAGCTGTCTTTGAATTAAAAATTAGTTTCATACTCTCCTTAACGCTGTTTAGAAACAGATTCCTTACACGGTATGATGGAACTATTTTGCAGGCACGGGGGCTCACTTTTGAGCGTTCATAACTTGTGATTCGCCCATGAATATAGAAATTCGCAGTTGTTTAGTGAGTTGATGTGATTGTTGTTTGGTGTTGTTTTTGTTATGAGTTTTCTGATAAAATAAGTCATAAATCTGAATTATTTACTTATATATCATTAAATCAGTTGTTTTAAGTACCCTACATTCGTATTTCGGGTACTGTAAGCCAGAAATAGGTTTATTTTTGCCCTGGTGGAGTTAGTTTTCATGTACAACTTATGTGCAGTTGATGGTGTTGTTACTCGTCGTCCATGAAGAATACGCAAACTTTTCCGGGGGATTTCTACTTAGTGAGATAGCCAGATTGATTACGAACTAAGTGTTTTCGCTGAGAGATACGAATTTCATCACTCTTATCGAACTCATAATTTGGCTAGAAGACTGTGATAGAGATTTGTGAAAGGATAGTGCTATATCCACTTGTCGGTGATTTTTACTATTCTTTATCCTCTGTGTTTTCATACCTATATTTCATTGTACATAATAATTTATCTAATAAATGTGTTAAAATGAGCCTGAATTATTTCATTACGAGGGAAGGCATTCGAAGATCTTCATGAGGTTGTAGTATGTACATATAGGTTAACCCTGTCATTGCTCCCTGTCCTTCAAGCTTGGCTGGCTCAGCGTATGTGAATATGGGGACCGTGGGGACGTTATATGGCCAAGAATGGTTCATCGAATCAAGTAAGTGTGGTGTGGAAGTTTTATTATAGACGGCAAGGGAGTTTCAGTGTTGGGAGCAAGGGATTGCGAGATCATTGGGCAGCAAACAAATTTGCAGTGAAGGACAAGAAAGTTTAAAGTGAGAGTAAATGGACATAAAAAAGTAGGTATATTGCAAAGTCATTGTATGAGAATGCATTTAATGAGGGGGATAAATGGTTGTACATACCGATGTGATTGATCGCACCCAGAAATTCACTATGTCTCATCCTAGCATAATTACTTAGCTCATTGCAGTATGTTTTCCCGACATTTATCTAGGGTCAGAAACATTATTTGGCGTCACATTGACGCGGCTAAAACATATGTGACGGTCCCAAGTGAGGAGGCTACACAAACGATTATCGGTAGGACAGACAACGCCTTAAGGAACCTTATTTGAGCGTCCGTGAAACCCCCTAAGAATGCTTTATGAACACCCCACTTTCCCCAACACCCGGATCCACTAAGCGTTTTCATTGGTCAACGAAAGCCCACGAACCCCTGTAAAGACGCTCAACAACGCCTTAAGAAACCCTCACCAATACAATGAGCGTTCACGGATCGCCCAGGAAACGCCAAGGAATCTTTAAGAAACGCTTTCAGAATGCCTAAAGCGTTCACAATTGTGCTCAATGAACGCCTAATTGAGCATTGGCCCAGGATTTACAACGCCTTACGGAAGCTTAAAAAAACGCATAACAAATGCCGAATGCCCTCTCAAAAACCGCCAGGGTATATCGTAGCAAAATACTAAGTTGTACTTTATACTTTGCAAAAACATCGCCATCCAATTTTTACAACAATAATTATAGCTTATAAAACACATTTATGTACCTTGATCGAGTCACGATAATTTGTGTGCCAAGGAGAACCCTTCTGCTGTGCAAGGAGGTGAGAAACAATGCACATTAGGGCGGATCGGAAAAATCGATTTTTCGCGGAGAAACTTGGGCTTCTGGAAAAAGTTGTCAAAGTGACTCAAAATAAGGCCAGAAAAATTTGGGACCTCTAGGTCAACCCTTGACCCTCGCGCCGTGGCCATTTATGGGGAGGGGGGCTGAAAATGGAAAAAGTCACGTTTTTATAGTGGTTCCCTATAGAATTTGCCGAGTTGCGACCCAAAAGGGCAAATATTTCGTCCATTTGAACGTATCTGCAGCCGTTAAGCCACAAAATGTCTATTTTGAGTGTGCGGCCGCGCGTAATTATGCGACGCCCACGCAGCGTCGCGACGCGTCGCAGCGCAACGGTCAGCAGGCCGCTCGCGCCTCCTGCCGGCTCGCGTCTCCTGCCCGCTCGCCGCGAATGCAGCAAAACTCATCATGCATTTTTGGATTCTTTCTCCATGTTGAAAAAGAATTGTAAAAGTAGGCTAAATCCTGCACAATCAGGGAGTTGTTCTATAATTCCTGAATGATGACGGTGTATTATATTAATTTCAAATAATTCTTCCGTAATTGTTATTCCATGGACATTATGCTTAATTATCTGATATTAGTTAGACCAATGACGGAAGACGCATGCATGATGAGTTTTGCTGCATTCGCGGCGAGCGGGCAGGAGACGCGAGCCGGCAGGAGGCGCGAGCTGCGTGCTGACCGTTGCGCTGCGACGCGTCGCGACGCTGCGTGGGCGTCGCATAATTACGCGCGGCCGCGCACTCAAAATAGACATTTTGTGGCTTAACGGCTGCAGATACGTCCAAATGGACGAAATATTTGTCCTTTAGGAGCGCAACTCGGCACGTGGGCACTGACGAGTCAATTGCAACGTAGCACATTGTAGCAGCTAACTTTGTAATACAAAAAAGATGACTCACAAGGGAAGCTATAAAGCTTCGAAAATCGCTCCGACATCGTCCGAGTTTTTGACTATCAAGCCTGCACATACAGCAAAATTTCTCTTCAGGGTACCTCGTTTTGCCATCATCCTGTACAGAGCTTTCTATTCGTAAGTGTTACTTGGAAATTCGTACTAACAATCTTAAGACATCTAACTTTATATTTATTGTAATTAATTTTTCTCATTCCTCGACATATCCCCCATAGAGGGTTTTGGCCCCCACTGTGCGTTGTTTGAACCAAGTACGTGAGGGAGTGTGGTGTGGAATCAGGGTGTCGTCTTCGTCCAATGATGGAAGGTATGAATAAGTTCGCGATCGAGAAATATGAAGATCGTCAACAACCCTCGTCGGAAATCGTCCCTACGTCGAGGATTCCAAAATTAACTCTTCCGCTGAATTGCTTCAAGAAGTACAAAGTGTGTGGTACACATGAGGGTGAGACAGCACGAGGTGCAGTCGTACTTTTTCTTTGTGGTAAGTGTTTATTAATGTTTCGTATTGCTTTTCGTTTCTTTGCACTCTCTATTTAACCTTTGAGTCTATGTAATTAAGCACGAGTTATATGCTCCGCTGCTATGGATGTGTGGCTGCATGTACACTTTTCGCAAAATTTTCATCTTTGTATTATGTGCATGATGGTGGGCTGAAAATAGTTTTTTGGTCTGGTTTAAATTAATCCCTGTGCGGGAAAGTTGTATACTGATATCAGGATCTGGCATACAATTTTTTTTCGAATTCGGATAATATTAATCACTGCCGTCCGAGCCCTAAAATTGAAAATTTTGCGAAAATACAGGCGCAAATGAGAAACAAACGCCTATGGAGACTGATGTATTTAAAAAAAACCTGCATCTTATAACGTATCAACGATGAATTAATCTTTCAATATTAAAGTACTGAAATATTAAATTTATTTAACAAAAAATATATAATTTACGATGCCTGGGAATAACCCACAAATATTGAGTATAGGCAACCCGTAAACCAACCTAGTCCCCACAAATTGATTACGGCGCGGAAAATTTGATTAGTCATTAATCGCATTGTAGCAGCTAACTTTGTAATATAAAAAAGATGACTCTCAAGGGAAGCTCTAAAGCTTCGAAAAACGCTCCGACATCATCAGACTATCAAGCCACACACAGCAAAATTCTTTTACAGGGTACCTCGTTTTGCCATCATCCTGTACAGTTTTCTATTCGTAAGTGTTCCTTGGAAATTCGTAGTAACAATCTTAAAACATCTAACTTTTTAGTAATTGTAATTAATTTTACTAATTCCTCGACATATCCCCCATAGAGGGTTTTGGCCAACCAAACAGGGTTTTGGTCCCACTGTGCGTTGTTTGAACTAAGTAAGTGAGGGAGTGTGGTGTGGAAACATCATTATAAAGATATAAATTAGTTGTTATTTGTTTGAAATATTTCCCCAACAGACACACAAGATGAAGCCATAGTCAAATTTCAACGAACAAGATGTCAGGGCCCTTCACAAAGGCTCTTGGAAGATGCTTCATCCCTAGATGAAACAGAGCAGGATGTTTCGTCTCTTCTACAAGAGCCACACAGAGAAATTAACCTGGTACAAGAGACCAGAAAACTTAAACAAAAAAATTGCTGGATGAGATGAAGAAGAGAGGTAATAAGCAAAATAGTTATTTGTTGGTTTTATCCCTTTAAGGATCTATAATTCTTCTCCTCTTTAAGATTTTAATTGCTCTCTTATAAAAAAAACTTATTTATTATTGAAATAAACCAAGAAAATGGACAGGACAGAGTCAGGGCAACTGAACAAAAATTCAAGTGCAGGCATCATCAAGGACTCAAGACAATTTTAATGCTAACAAGGAAAAGTTTTATTCATTTGTATCCCTTGGTGTTTCATTCAGTGCCTAATTGACTGGTTTATTATAATTGTAAGCAGAGATTTCATGCATCAGATTTTACTCTTTAACTTACACACTTTTTTCAATTTACCAGGTTCCATCATATAGTGAGGAATTAGCAGTTGCTCCTGCAATAAACAGCATAGCCCCACCTTGTGCTAAAGATCAGTCTAAGAGGAAGAGGGCAGAGTTAGATAAAAACAGAGATTCTGTTACATTCACCACCATCTGTACTTCCTGCAATGAAAATCTAGAGAAGATTAAGCGGCTCCAAGATGAGAATGCCACCCTGCTCAGCCTGAACATCCAATATCAGGAAGGCATCATGCACAAATTTTCAGGTATATTTATGCCATCATGATGCCCTGCAGTTTTATACAACATTGTTCATAGGCCTACATCAGTGTGTCTTCTTGTTCATGTGTGTCTGCCAGTGTAAGGCCACTGTAATGCAATTCACGTAAGTCTTTGTTTTAGATTTCATGACATCATACCAGCAGAGAATCCAAATGCCCTCAGGTGTTGGCAAACCTCTACTCGGTTCCACACGCAGTCTCCCAGCAGAGAACATTGCTGATTTACCAGTTTGGGCAACTTTTGGTGAGTCGGGTAAAGAACTAAAGGTAGGTAGATTTGGATTTATAGGGTGCGTCGACAGCTATGGTCATTCTGCACCACGCACAATCTAGTTTATATATAAAAAAATATGAATGAATATAAATCTAGACAAAAGGTAGCATTAAAAGCCCAAATATAAAAAATATAAATATAAACATAATAAATATAAAAATATTAGATTTTGCTTATTAAATTAGTTTCCTGAAAAAAAGGAAATTACATGGTTTAGTCGATCGGCATCGTTTCCTAGAACTTGTTCTAGGTCGCCACTGATGCCTAGCCTGTTTCGTGTGTCCCGATATTTGTCACACTCCATCAGGATATGTCGCACACTGAGAGGACAGTCACAGTCATCACATCGAGGAGGAATTTTCTCTTCTGTAAAGAGGAACGAGTGGGTCAGGGCGCAATGCCCGATTCTTAAACGTGTGATGACGACTTCCTCTCTGCGATTACCCCTGATGGAAGTGGGCCACCCTGTCGCTACCGGTTTAATTGTCCGTAACTTATTGTTTGGGACATCACTCCACAGTTCACTCCACTAATCTAGGACTACTTTACGTAAAGTAGATTGCAGGTCATGGTAGGGTACCAGCGTCGTCGTCGGCTCAGGGATATTTTGAGCTTCTTTTGCAGCTGCATCCGCCTTCTCATTCCCGGCAATTCCCACATGTCCAGGGACCCAGAGGAACGTTATAGCAATTCCTCTTCTATTAAGGCATAGGAGGCTATAGTGTATGCTCTGGACAATGGGGTGATCGGATGAAAAGCCAGAAATGGACTGAAGAGCACTCATCGAGTCCGTGCAAATGACAATCGCTTTAGCACTCTTCCCGATCCCATCGAGAGCCATCTTAATGGCTAGCAGCTCGGCTGTGTATATGCTACACAGCGGGCTGAGTCTGGCCTCGATGACCCCGTGGTGAGAGGAGGTAACCGCGCATGAGCAAGCTGCATCCGACTTAGAACCATCAGTGAATATGGGAATGAAGTCGGAGTAACGAAAGAGAAATTCGTTAAAAAGACGCTGGTATTCTAGATTAGTGATATAAGCTTTCGGGAGTCTACTGAGACCCATGTGGATTTCAGGGGACGGAATTATCCAAGGTGGGTAACTTGAGTATCCAATCGGATATAAATCTGGGAGCCTTAACCCGGTTGCTTGAATAAATAAATTAAAGCGAACACCAAGCTGTTTGGTGGCCCTTGTCTGTCTGCTAAAATGTTCTAAAAATCGGGGGTTAAAAATCACGTTAAAACACGGATGGTTCTTTGTCGCTAAAATCTTGGCCGCATAGGAGCACATTAAAATGTTTCTACGGTGCGACAACGGCGGTTCACCGGCATCGGCATAGATGCTGAGGACCGGACTGGTCCGAAAAGCACCAGTGGATATCCGAAGCCCTGTGTTGTGCACTGATGTCAGAGGTCTCAAATAGGAATCGCGGCTGGAGTTGTAAACGAACGACCCATAGTCCAGCTTGGAACGCACTAGTGCGCGGTATAATAAAAGCAATGACCTGCGGTCGGCACCCCAAGATGAGTGATTTAAAAACTTTAAAATGTTAAGTGTCCGCAGACTTTTGTCCCTTAAACCCCGTATGTGATCACGGTAGTTGAGTCGATAGTCCAAGGTCATACCGAGGAACCGAACTGATTCCACATAGGGTAGATTTCTACCACCAAGTAAAAGTGCTGGTGGAATGTAGGCTCCCCTCACACGATAAAAATGGACGCACTTGCACTTTTCCGTAGAAAACTTGAATCCATTTCTCTGGGACCAATTCTCCAGTCTGTTCAGAGCCAGCTGGGTTACTCTGGCCGCGCTAATAAGTTTGGACGACCTGCAAAATATTGCTAGGTCGTCCACAAATAGTGATCCCAAGAGAGGAGGTTTGATACACTTTGCTATATCATTGATAGCAATGGCAAAAAGTGTCGCACCTAGAACGGACCCTTGGGACACACCATTCTCTAGGGAATAGAGTTCAGATAGGTGCTTGCCTATCTTAACTTTAAAAAAACGTTCACTTAAAAAGTTATTTATAAAAACAGGTAAATTTCCCCTCATGCCCTACTCGTGCAGCGTCGTTAGGATCTTCCGCCGCCAAACCCTGTCGTATGCCTTCTCCATGTCGAAGAAGACACCCACGACGTGCGTGCAAAAAAAATCGCATAATTTCATTAGTAGGGGATGGTGCTAGAGAGGTAAAGTTGTGGCATAAAGTCTTTTAAAATGATACATCAAGGGGCAAATGGAAGTTTTGGGGAAAATACTCTAAATTTGCTGTGTTAGTAGTTACACTTTCATCAGTGAGGAGAAGGTTGCTAATGTGTTACCAAATCAAGGAAACAATTGTATTAAAATCGTTTTTGCTCTTAAGAAGACACTTGGTAGAAGAAATGCTCCAATGCGAGATATGCAACCCGCGAAGATATTCCTTTCATAGGTATATTAACTTGTCGCAAGGTAATATACATGTTAAATAGGGAATGAATTTGCCGTCGTCTTGCTTGAAATTGTAATTTATTTGCCACCCACAGGGAAGTTGCTTCCAAAATGTCATAGTTTCAATGATTGATTTCATCTTATTTCACTTCACAACTTAAATATCTGTTATTCCTTTAACATATCTCTTTCATCTCACTGTCTTTAGTGCTTTTTTAATGTATCCCACGTCTCAGATATATTTCACTGCAGCGAATGCTAGCTACATTTCTGAGATCTAGGTAGTGTGAATGTTTTTCTCCCTAAACAATTAGTAAATGACATATATGTATCCCACGGTTACGTTTCTAATTGCAGTTACTCACAATTCAAGTGAGAAGGCACATTAGAACAACCTGCCGACATGTGCCGTTAGAGAAGGTGTTGGTTGGGGTCTGGCTCCTAGCCAAACAGGAGTCTTTCCTTTCGGTGGGAGACAGGTTTGGGATAGCTCCGAGCATAGCACATACGGTGTTCGAAGAGATCGTACTAGCCATCCATGCAATGATGGAAGATTACATAGTGTGGCCTACTGCTGTACAAGCAGCAGAAACTGCAAATGTAAGTATGATAAGGGTGCAACTTGGCAAATAAGAAATACTTGGGCCCAATCAAATATTTTCACTCAAATGTGGCTTTGTATTTACATAGTGAGGGATGAAAAATTTCCACCACTGCCTGTCACTAAAAAGTAATCATTTGCATATTGTTGTGTAGAAAGATTTTTTGTCTTGTTGCATTGGCATTCATTTCATGGCAACTTTCACAATAAGTTGTTGTTTTTAGGTCTTCAGCAAATTAATAGTATCCCCAATAATCTTGGGGTATTTTTTGACTTAGCATTTTCTAATTCTGGTGATGTGTCTTGCAATCTTTATGACGATCACCTATTATCCCCCTTTAAACTTCTACCCACTCCCTGACTGCATTCATATATGCCAAAATGATTTATGATAACCCTTTTCTTTCAGGTATTCATGGAGAGGTCCCGTGGGATACCCGGTGTCGTGGGGGCTATTGATTGTTGCCATATACCAGTCACGCAGCCCATAGGGAATCCCATTGACTACTACAACAGGAAAGGATTCCACTCGATAATCATACAGGGAATCTGTAATGACAAATTAAAATTTATCGACATTTCCGTTGGCATGCCGGGGCGGATGCATGATGCCCGGGTCCTTAGAAACTCCCCATCTATCGAAAACTGACTGTTCAACAAGTTTTACCTCCTGATTTCCACCTGATTGGAGATGCAGCCTATCCACTACTTAACTGCCTCCTGACGCCATTCAGAAACAATGGCCATTTGGCACAGGCGGAAGTGCGGTTCAACCACCGGTTAAGTGGCATCCGCAGTGTAGTGGAAAGGTGTTTTGGCCAATGGAAGGGGAAATTCAGGAGGCTAAAAATGATGGACATGTCCAACAGGGATTTGATGTGTAGGGCAGTTGCAGCCAGCTGCACCCTCCACAATTTCATTTTAGATAATGACGTGGATGGAAATGTTGTGGAAGAGGTGGAGGAGAGAGATGAGGGGAGAGATGCAGAAATAGTCCCCCAGGAAAGGGATGGGCACCAACTTGGGCAGGTGAAGAGAAGATATATCGTGGGGCTTTTCCAATAGCTTTTACCTAAACTTATCAATTTATTTTGTTGTAACATATTGTACAGTTTCTTTTATTTTATATATTACCGTTGCCACTAACTTTGAAATTCCCTATTGCATTCTCTGATGAATTCTTTTTGTTTGTACATATTCCACAGTTATTTTTTTTTAATGTATTACTATTTATATCAATTTATTTTGTTGTAACATATTGTACAGTTTCTTTTATTTTATATTTACTGTTGCCACCAACTTTGAAATTCCCTATTGCATTTTCTGATGAATTCTTTTTGTTTGTACATATTCCAGTTAATTTTTTTTAAATTAATTACTATTTATATCAATTTATTTTGTTGTAACATATTGTAGTTTCTTTTATTTTATATATTACTGTTGCCACTAACTTTGAAATTCCCTATTGCATTCTGTGATGAATTCTTTTTGTTTTTACATATTCCACAGTTAATTTTTTTTAAATGTATTACTATGCATATCAATTTATTTTGTTTTAACATATTGTACAGTTATTTTTATATATTACTATGTACTGCCATTTACTTACTTTAAAATACATTTACCATACATACAAATTTGATCAATTCATTTTCTTAGTACACGTTGTACCGTGCACAATGCAGATCCCAAAATAGGCCTTCTAACCTTACATTGCCCTTTGATTTATCTCCTCAGAGATCTTATTTTCGTTATTTACTATTACTCCAAGGTAGTTAAATTTAGGTCTCAAGTTATACCTAGGTTCTACAGTCTCTCTAACCGCAGGTGTCACTTGTCGAACCTCTTCAGGAGCTTCGTCTTCCCTCCGTAGTGGTCGTAGGATGTTAGAATGCTGAACTGCAAAGCTGAAAAATAATTCTATCACGTTGGCTATCTTTTGTGTTTATCACTCTCCAGGTGTCAACTTAAATTACGCACTCGTGGATGGTATCAAGGACGCAATCTTATTCTCAACTTTTAAAAATGTAGACAGGATCAGCCTAATAACATTAGATAACATAAGCAGCAAGAGAAAGATTACTGTAGGTAAGACAAGAACGCATAGGGAGTCTAGTGCTAGAAATATTTAAAATAATGAAACTACGCACCTAATGCAGGACATGAAGGTGGGCATCGGTTACTATTATTGGGGATAAATACAGATGTAATTCATAGTAGTAGTAGTGTTTAGATTTGGGTGCGTCGACGCCTGAGGTCATTTTGCACCACTGAAAACTATTTCGTGCTGATAATTTGATACAATAAAAAGAGATATATACAAAGGTAAATATCACATAGGTAAAATAACTTCATACTTTATTGTAAAATCCATAATTATTTAAAAACGATAAAACCTTGGTTATTTTATCTGGGTTATCTCCTAGGACTTGTGCTATTCCTCCCCGGATGTCTAGCCGCTCCCGCGCTACCCGATACACATCACACTCCGTCAGGAGATGCCGCACTGTTAATAGAGAGTCGCATTCGTCACATCGTGGCGGAATTTTCTCTTCAGTAAAAAGATACGAGTGGGTCAGGGCACAATGCCCTATTCTCAACCGAGTAATGGCGACCTCCTCCCAGCGATTTCTCCCGACGGAAGTGGGCCACGCTGATATTTCGGATTTTATTCCACGGAGCTTATTGCCATGTTGGTCAGTCCATAGCTCCTTCCATTTTTCCAAGGCCACGCGCCGGAGGTCATTCTTGAGATCATCTACGGGTACCAGCGATGTTGTCAGGTCTGGGGCGCTTAGTGCTTCTTTACCAGCTGCGTCGGCCTTTTCATTGCCGGCAATTCCCATGTGCCTTGGAATCCACAAGAAGGATATTTTCACTCCCTCCCTATTGAGGGATAATATGGAAGAGTGGATGTCTTGTACAACTGGGTAGATGGTGAAAGCCCAGAGATTGACTGCAATGCACTCGCAGAATCTGAACAGATTAAGAACGAGGTATTGCTGCACTTGATATTGGCCAGGGCCAATTTAATGGCAACCAATTCTGCCGTGAATACTGAACACATCGGATTGAGCCTTGCTTTGATGATTCCGTGGTACGTAGACACCACTGCACATCCGCAAGAAGTTCCAGACTTTGAACCATCTGTAAAGATGGGGATAAACTCGTGGTGATAACTGAGAATTTCTTTATATAGCTGCTGGTACTCCGTAGATGTGGTGCAGGATTTTGGGCATCGAAGTAGCCGCAAAATAACATTTGGTCGTGGGATCGACCACGGCGGTTCTCTCATGTACCCGGTCGGGTACACGTCTGGTAGGTTAAAACCGCGCTCATCAATGAAGTTTTTAAAACGTAAACTAAGAGGCTTCGTTGCTCTTATCCTCCTATTAAAAACGTTAAAAAACCGTGGGTTAAAAAATAATATTATAGCACGGGTGATTCTTTGCTGATAAAATCTTGGCAACATAGTTGCATGTCAACATATCTCGACTAGTAGCGAGCGGCGGCTCCCCCGCTTCCGGATTTAGGTTTTTGTAGGGTGCCTCGACGACGAAGGTCATTTGCATCACAATAAAATATCATAACTTCGTCAAATTTGTATTAAAATAATAAATAAATATAAACAACATAACACGTTAAAATGGGCAAAATTAAAATATAACACCAAACATTGGTTCATCACATATATTTTAAAAGCCTAGTCTCTTTTAAAAACAAAATTACCCGGCTGACACAATCAGGGTCGTCGCCTAGGACTTGTCCCAGGTCCCCCCTGATGTTTAGCCGGTCGCGCACAGCACGGTATCTATCACACACTGTCAGGAAATGCCTCACAGTAATGGGAGAGTCGCAATCCTCACAATGTGGTGGAATCTTCTCTTCTGTGAAGAGGTAAGAGTGGGTGAGGGCACAGTGCCCTATCCTCAACCGTGAGATCGCGACTTCTTCCCTGCGAGTCCTCCCGACAGATGTGGGCCACACTGATGTCACCGGCTTAATGGCGCGTAACTTATTTCCCACCAGGGATCGCCAGGTTTCTTTCCACTGTTTTAAGGCTACGTTTCTCAACGTAGCCTTCAAGTCATCATGGGGTACCAACGCAGATGCAATATTAGCGTCCTGGAGAGACTTCTTTGCTGCCAGGTCTGCTCTCTCATTGCCGGCTATTCCCATGTGTCCGGGGACCCACACAAACACGATTCTAACGTTCCTCTTGCTAAGTAATAGCAACGCGTGATGGATGTCTTGCACAAGAGGGTGGGACGGAGAAAAGCCGGAAATGGTCTGCAGAGCGCACATTGAGTCGCTACAGACCATGAAGGACGCATTCCTGCATTTTATTCCACCTAGAGCCATCTTTATGGCGAAAAGTTCCGCTGTGTATACACTACACAGCGTACTTAGCTTCGCACCGATGGCTCCATGGTGGGACGAGAAGATCGCACTTGCACAAGCACCCTCCGACTTCGATCCGTCCGTGTAAACGGGGATAAAGTCGGAGTGGCGGTGCAGGATCTCACTGAATCTGCGCTGATACTCCGTAGCAGTGGTTGACGACTTCTGGCGATCGTGCAGGTCAAACCTGACCTGAGGTAGTGGTACCCGCCAAGGTGGGTCGGCCGAGGTCCCAACAGGGTACACTTCCGGAAGTGTCAAATCACTACCTTCCATAAAATCATTAAAAGTAATGCTTAAGGGTCTAGTTGCCCGAGTCCGCCTGTTAAAAATATTTAAAAAACGGGGATTCAAAATTACATTAAAACTAGGATGCGCTCTCATCGATAAAATCTTTGCAACATAGTTGCACATAAGGATGTTTCGGCGAGTACTCAACGGGGGCTCGCCGGCCTCTGAGTATAGACTCAGGACTGGAGATGTCCTGAAGGCACCAGTTGCCAAACGGAGCCCCGCGTTGTGAACCGTATTCAACGGTTTCAAATAACTCTCGCGCGCAGAAGAGTAAACGAAACATCCATAATCTAATTTTGAGCGCACCAGTGCTCTGTACAATAAAAGCATAGTGCAGCGATCGGCTCCCCACGAATGATTAGATAAAAAGCGTAAAATGTTTAAAACTTTCAAACACCTATTCTTTAAAATCATAATTTGTTCACGCCAATTCAGGCGACGGTCAAAAATTAAACCTAAAAACCGGATCGACTCTGTGTAAGGAAGAATCCTTCCACACAGACGAAGATCCGGTGGGGGTTCGTACACACGCTTGCGGTGGAAATGGAGGAATTTCGTTTTTTCCGCAGAAAAACGAAAGCCACTTTGCTTTGACCATTCGCTGAGTCTATTAAGAGTCAGCTGAATGACTCGTGCAGCACTGGCTAGTTTTGACGACCGGCAGAAAATGGCCAGGTCGTCTACAAACAGCGATCCCATCACTGGTGCTCCTAAACATTCCGTGACGTCATTAATCGCAATAGCGAAGAGCGTCACGCTCAGTACAGAGCCTTGTGGTACCCCGTTTTCCTGAACATAAAATTGGGATAAGTGATTGCCTATCCTCACTCTAAATACCCGATTAGTTAAAAAGTTTTGTATAAAAATGGGTAAATTTCCCCTAAAACCCCACTGGTGCAACGTTTTTAGTATCTTCTGGCGCCAGACTCGGTCATATGCCTTCTCCAGGTCGAAGAATACGGCAATGACATGCTGGCGCAGAAGGAAGGCCTCCTGGATGAAGTTTTCGGCTCTGACAAGGTGATCGATTGTCGATCTATCTCGCCGAAACCCACATTGGACACTTGAAAGAAGGTTCCATCGCTCCAACCACCAAACGAGCCGGCGGTTCACCATTCTTTCCATTACCTTGCACAGGCAACTAGTCAAGGAGATGGGTCTATAATTATTGGAGTCAGCCCTGTCCTTTCCTGGTTTAGGAATTGGGACCACTACAGATTCCCGCCAGGAGGTAGGAAAGCTTCACTCAGCCCACACCTGGTTGAGGGTGCGGAGGCAATCCAACAACGCTGTCTCCGGAAGATTCCGTAGAAATGCGTTGTGGACGCCATCCATTCCTGGCGAGGTGTCCTTAGAATCTGCAATGGCGGACTTCAATTCCCATAGCGAGAATGGATCATTATATTCGGCAGATTCTCGGCGCTCGACGAAGTTCAATAAGACAGATTCTGAGCGTTCCTTGATGGTCAAGAACGCTGCAGAATAATTGTCGTCACTGCTGATCTTTGAAAGTGACTGCCCGAAGACTTCGCTTATCTCCTGGGGTGTACGAAGCACCCTGCCGTTGTCTTCGATGTAAGAGACGCCGTGTACTACCCGTGAACCAGAAATGCTCCTTACCTTGTTCCAAACCTGTGCAAGAGGTGTCCTGTTATTAATGGATGAGATGTAATTTATCCAGGAGGCCTTCTTAGCCTCCTTCACCACACGTCGAGCTCTCGCTCGGATGCGACGGAAGGAGGAAAGATTGGTGGCCGTGGGGAATTTACTAAAAATGCGTAAGGCACGTTTACGCTCCTTAATGGCCTTGGCGCACTCTTCATTCCACCAAGGTACCGCTGGTCGACGGATGCCGCTGCCCTTTGATAATGGGACGCTGCATTTGGCTGCTTCCACTATGCTTGCGGTAAGCAGCTCAACGTTACACGTCCCGGCGCGTTGGTCACTGTATTCAAAATTAAAGGAATCTTTATAAACAGACCAGTCGGCTTTGCGCACAATCCAGTTGTCTGATGGAATAAAATCTGGGTTAAAATTCAGTTCAGATTTGATTAAAATAGGGAAGTGGTCGCTTCCACAGAGATCTGTATGGACGGACATGTTGATTTTGGTGTAAAGACTGCTCGTAAAAAGACATAAATCAATGGAGGAATACTCCCCGTTAAAAGAATTAAAACGGGTTTTCTCTCCATTATTTAGTAAAAAAAGGTTAAAATCGTTAAAAAAGCTGGCTAAAACTCGTCCTCTCCTGTTGCTATGGGCCGTAGAACTTCCCCACAGGGGGTCATGGGCGTTAAAATCGCCCAATAAAATAAATGGCCTTGGCAACTGATGGACAAGAGCATCTAGATTCCCAAGGCTCACCGGGGCACCTTCTGGCAGGTAAACGTTGCATAACGTTAATTTCTCTCGCGCATGCACGGTCACGGCCACTGCCTGAAACGGGGTGGTCAACTGCACTCGAGAAGTGTAAAGGGCTTCTCGAACAGCAATAGCCACCCCGCCCTGGGCTCGTTGGCCGCTAATGTCGTCGAACCTATACACCGTATATCCTTTTAAAATGCCCTTGTCGGTAACTTTAAAATGTGTCTCTTGCAGACAAATGCAAGAAGGGTTAAAATCATTAATTAAAATGGCCAGCTCCTCCTTATGCCGATAAAAGCCATTACAATTCCATTGTAATATAAAAACCATTATAAATATTTAAAATAACATAAAAGTATAGATTAAGTAAAATAAAAATAGTTAAAAATCAGAGCAGCCAATGTCCACCACAGAAAGCAATCAGCGCTTGAAGCGCTGTTTCCTTCCCTTGTTTCTTATTCTTTGGATTTCTGTATCGGAGACACAGAAATCCTCGTCCATTGCCTCCGGCTGGGGTTTTTTCCCCTTGCTGGAGGGACCGGGAGAAGGTGTCTTCTCGCGCCTAGAGGGCGAGACCCCGGTCGAGGTTTTAGGCGGGCTCTTCCTTGGAGAGCCCGCAGAGGTGGTTATATCCATTTTCTCTACTGTGTCTGTCTTTTCCTTAGGCGGTGTCACCTGTTTATCGGGCTTATCTTTATCAGGTTCCGTCTGTGTGCCCATTGTGCACATTTTCACGGGAACGGAAGCTACTGATGCGAAGGATTTGGAAAAAGTTGGAGCAATCAATGCCCTAAACTTTTTCCTCGCCTCTATATACGAGACCTTTTCCAGCGTCTTTATCTCCATGATTTTCTTTTCCTCCTGCATCTTGGGACAATCGCGGGAGTACACCGGATGTGCACCCTCGCAATTGATGCAGGAGGCAGCCGCTTCGCACTTGTCCCCATCGTGTTTGTCTTTGCCACAGCGCGGGCAGGTGGCCTTGCCCTCACATCGCGTAGCGATGTGGCCGAAGCGCTGGCATTGAAAACATCTCATGGGGCTTGGAATGAATGGCCGAACTGGAACAGATTCATATCCAATGAATACCCTGCTAGGAAGCTTCTCCATGGCGAAGGTGAGGATCACAGATGTGGTGCTTTTCACCTCGCCATTACGGCGACTCATAATTTTCTTACATCCCGTGACGCCTTGGGACTCCATCTCCTTGGAGATGGTGTCGTCGTCTAGGTGTAGCAGATCGAAGTGGGAGATAACTCCCCGGCAGGAATTTAAAGTGCGGTGCGGCTCTACGGACACTGGAAAATCGTGGAACTTCTTCATTCCTAAGAGCTTCTCACTCTGTAGGTCAGTCGATGTCTCGATTAATAGCGTTCCGTCCCTAAGTTTTTT